>DWMZ01005392.1:0-10977 GCA_018249855.1 Eueides tales michaeli | reverse complement strand
AAAAAAAAAAAACAAAAGAACAAAAAAAAAAAAAAAAAAATAAAAAAAAAAAAAAAAAAAAAAAGAATATATATATATATAAATAAAAAAATACTAATTTAATTTACTAACATAAGATTGTACTTTGTTTCGGAAATAAAAGGCTATTATTATTATTATTATTATTAAATTGTCTATAGCATTGGGAATTTTAATTATATTCTGTGATATAATATCTGTTGTTGGCATGAGCATATCTAGAATTTTCCAGAGAGGCTGTGGACTAATGTCCAACAAATCTGTTTTCTAAAGTTTTTGAAGGTATTTTTCTTCAGTAATATTTCTGGGGTGGGCACAAAACTATTATGGGATGTGTAACAATCACCCGGCCTCTTATGCTTATGGTTGTGATTATACCACTTTCAAAATTACAAAAATTCAAATATACTTCTTTAGATTATGATTTAAAGAAAAACTTTATGTTACCTAAACAATAATGACTATTATATTTGTGTAATTGTTCTAATAAATTTACCAAAATTGATCTTTAAGTGATCTTTGTTTCCTTTTTTGTTGTTATTTTAATTGTACTAATTTGCTTGTAAAACAAATCAACAGTAGTTGTAAGTTGTTAAGCTGTAATTTGGAACCCACCATACAGAAATACCTAGTGTGGATACCATCAGATATATCACAAATTTCATGCTGTTTTGTTAATAAATATGAATAAATAATAATAAAACATATGCAAGATACATATTATATCACAAACATGATAATAATTAAATAATATATTCTAAATGTCTCAGGTGAAAAGAGAAAACGGGCAGTTCTATCAGATTCAGAAAGTGATGTGGGATCAAAGGGAGCTTCGAAACGTAATAAGGGTTCTGACAGTGGTTCAGATACAAACAGCAAACCTAAGAAGAAAGCCAAGAAAATTGTTGATTCTGATGATGAAAATCAAGAGAAAACCGATACTGGTATAATATTTGAATATAAGGATGTGTGACTGTAACCGACTTGTAGTGGATTAAATCCCCACTCCAGGAAATGATATATTTAATATTTTCAAATTAAATATTTAATGTTTTCATTTCTTCGATCAGGTAACGAGGCGAAGTATATAACACACAGAAGATAGTAATCGCACAAAAAATGAAAATATATATGAATACGTGATGTAGAATTTATTCGTCGAAAAGCCCTTTAGAAGATAACTGTGATTCTGAACAAACATAACACCTAAAAGAAAAATTGTTCAATCATTTTTAGTTATTTTTGCTATTTTACATTTTATTTATATTAACATTTTATTTGTACATGAAACAATGAAAATGTTTAATATGCTATAAATAATAATACAAATTATTAAATTTTGTATAGGGCTGCTAGTTTAGGAGATACAGCGCGAAAAGCTTTTGTAACTAAGCGACCCTACAAACTTGAGCTTAGTTTATACTGACCATACATAAAAAAGGGCTTTGTTCTGTGAACGCATGCTATATCCTAAGAATGTATAATTTCAATGGATTGATAGTTATGGTCAACATTTAATGGAGATTAATTGGTCAAAATAAATGACATCATGTCATGACACTGGTAGACCATATCGTAACATATTATTTAATTATTGTCACTGTTATGGGTGAACACAATTTTGATAAAAATAAGATGATAAAAAACATATATATTTCTCTTTTCAATCTTCCAGTGACAGCTGACGCGTTGTTCGGTGACGCGTCAGACATAAGCACAGACAACGAGGGCGACAAGCGCTCTGAGCGGTCCCGCTCTCGCTCGCGCTCACGATCTCGCTCGAGGAGCCGAGCGCGCTCCGATGATGAGCGGCGCTCTGGTGATGACGCTAGGGGGAGTGGTGATGAGGTGAACTCTAATAGATGATGGTTTTTGAGTTGTTCAATATTGCACAATATGTTTTGTGCTTTGTGACTAATATAAATAAAAAAGAAACGTCAAAAATATAGGATGTTATTTTCATGAAGACAATGAACTGAATGTTATTAAAGATTGACGTTTGTCCCACTTTCACGCAAAAACTGCTAAATAGATTTAGATGAAATTTTATAAGGATATAGCATATACAATTTACTTAAACATTTTACTTATAATTTTTCTTTAATGCAAAATTAACTATCTATAAAAGCTCATTAAGTAAATATTTAAATTTTGTGATAAATAATATAAAATATTAATAGTCACTAATTTCTCAACCTCCACACAGGATGCAAGAGATAAACCAGAAGAAGAAGAAGAAGTGGAAATCCCAGAAACCCGTATCGATGTGGATATGCCGAAAATATGGACGGAATTAGGCAAAGAGCTGCATTTCGTTAAACTACCCAACTTCTTGTCAGTGGAGACGCGTCCGTACGACCCCAGCACTTATGAGGATGAAATTGATGAAGAGGAGACCTTGGATGAGGAAGGTCGAGCTAGGTTAGCTTAGGACTTTTATGTAGTATAGTTCAGTACAGTTTCAAGCTGTAGAAAGTGGAAAATTTGACAGGAGGAACTATTCTGCGGAGTTACGTGTTTGTTTCTATACGTTTCTGTCACTGAGACAGGAATTTCATCGCGCTAGTCAAAGCTAGAGAGGAATTGAAAATAATATAATTATAATCATTATTTTTTATTAGATTGGGCATCGAATGCACAATTGTCGGTCTTATATAAATACACAGAGAGATCACATAGAAGACTTATGTTTTTTATTTATGTGTACCAAAAAAAAAAAAAATTAAATAGTATGTGAAGAATTATTAAAATGTAAAGAGAGTTTTGAGCTCTTCTACATTCGGTTGTCCATTACAACATTTCTATATGTTTATTACAGATTAAAATTAAAAGTAGAGAACACAATACGTTGGCGTACAGTGTTCGATAAGGAGGGCAATGCGGTGAAGGAGTCCAACGCGCGTATGGTGAAGTGGTCGGACGGCAGTATGTCCTTGCACCTCGGCTCTGAAATATTTGATGTGTATAAACAGCCTTTGCATGTAAGTGGTGTTTTTTTTTTAATAATTGTTTTTCTCGCTGTATCCCGCACAAGCTAGATTAGGTAGAGGGATCGTGAGAATTTAGTGTTAAGACACTCCGCGCCTGTTCCCCACTTTTCGTCGAATTTGAGGTAATGTTACGAAAAAGGAAACAAATAGTGCATTTGTCTGATAGAATAAAAAACTTGTAATATTAGTTTTATAATACCCTAATTTAAAAATACGGATTCCAATTCCAAGAGGCGCGGGTGCAAAAACCGCCAATTTTTATATGGCTTCAAAATAATTATTTTTATTTCCTAAGTATGGATAACCACTTAAAAAATCGTAAAATAATTCTTACTTAATTAAAAGTCAAATATTTTATTCAAAACTAAAAGGTACAAGCTTCATGTTTTAAACGTCAAACAATTTACCACCAGTTCACTAAAGTTAATGCCTCAGACCTGAGAAGAGCCGGCGAAAGAAACTCAGCGGGACATGTCTTTTTTTTTAATTTTGAGGCCTGTCGTGGCGCAGCGGCACAGGCATGTGACCTTAAACATGATAGGTTGTAGGTTCGATCCCCACTCGAAGAAATGCAATATTTAATATTTTCAATTTAAATATTTAACGTTTTCATCTCTTCGCACTATTCATGCGAATATGTATGGCAAAAGGCGACGTTGAGGAAGGAGGAGGAAAGTGGGGAGAGCAACCAAGTGTCAACACTAGGTTCCCAAGTTCTCTCTGTCTACCCTGCCATAGACGAAATATTTAATTTCAAATTTTATTTCCAGGGCGACCACAACCATCTTTTCGTCAGACAAGGAACAGGTTTACAAGGGCAAGCAGTGTTCCGTACAAAATTATCATTCAGACCGCATTCCACGGACTCGTTCACACATCGTAAGATGACACTGTCCGTAGCGGACAGGTCCACCAAGACGTCCGCCATTAAGATACTGTCGCAGGTCGGAAGCGATCCGGACGCGGATAGGAAATATCAGCTTAAGGTATGGCAATGTGTGGGTTAGAAGTTTGTTATAATTTAGTTTATTTATTTATTTATTTATTTGTTTATTTATTTATTTATTCATTTATTTATAAATTTATCTATTTATGTATTCATTAATTTATTTATTTAATGATGAATGAATGAATGAATGATTGATTGATTGATTGATGGCGGCAACAAGATACAAGAAAAAAAAGGAAATAATAAACAAATGAAAAATACGACAAGTGGATTATTGGATTTTTGTATTTAATATCGATTTAATCTTGCCGGTAGAATCTGCAATATTGTCCAAACAGGTGACCTTTTGTACTGATTAATAATAATTGGAACAAGCCATAGATAGGATTAGAACTTATGTGCTCTTTAAAATCTATCTATATATGGTCTATGGTATTTTAGTTTTAAATATACCGTATGTATGTAATAATAAGATTATTTAAAAATACCATCTTTGAGGGATTGGTGGATTATGTGTTTGTAATCTGGTATAAATCTCTTTGGACTCAATTATGCAATTAGGGTATTTCAATATTTGTAATATTTATTGCAAAATTAGGAACTGTTCCAAATTTTTAAGTGTAAACTGTGCTTGCATCTTATTATTTATTTTTTAGCATTTAATTCTGTTATATGATTTAAATAGAAATTTTTAGTAATAATTAAATTATGATTATTGGGCAACCAATCAAAGAAAATCTAATAACATTTATTATTTCATTATTTTAATATTATTCCTTATTTATTAGAGACCTGTTGCGGTGTTGTGAAACAAACAAACGTGTGATTGTAAATGCGACCAACTTGTAGCTTCAATCCCCACTCGATCAAATGAAATATATAATAATTTTATTTCTTCGCTCTCCACAAAGTCAGAAAGTGGGGGACGTAACAGAGTGTCTTAACACTAAATCCTCCCAGATTCCCTCCGTCTACCTTGCCATGTGTGTAATAGGACGTGAAGCTAAGTATATGTGATGTCACATTTTTGTAACAGAAAGAAGAAATGGAGCTCCGTGCGGCGATGCGGTCCCGCGCGTCGTCGCGCCCCAAGCGCCGCGCCGGCGCCGCCAGCGGCCCGCGCGCGCGACACGACGACTCCGAGGACGAGGGCGGCGTCTCGCTCGCCGCCATCAAGAACAAATACAAACAAGGACAGAAAGGTGCGTATAGTGTGTGTGTGTTCATTGTGTTGAGTGGGGCTCCCAGGTCCCCTCTGTGTCGGCCATGTGGGATATAGCGTAAAGATGAAAAAAATAAAAGTCGTTTTTTTATATTTTATAGTATGTTAAAATTATATTATATTAAAACGAAGTATATATTCACATACTGATGATACATATGAACATAAAATTTACGATAAAGATATTTTTATTATTGTATCGTGATTTGCTACTTAGAATTAATGATAGTTTTATTAGAAAACATAAAAAAAATACTAAATTATACTATAATAAGTCAGAAACAAAAACTTATTTTAAAAAGAACGAAACAGGGCAATCAATATTAATTCGGTCATTTGAATCACTTAATATCATACATTGAATATGTATTTTTATAGTATTTGTCATTGAATTTAATAGATAGTTTAATAGCAATTTTAATAATAAAAAATCGACGATATAATGCAAAAGTAATTATGGAAGTGTATTTCTTATATATTTTTTCTTTTAAATTTTGTACGATTATGAATGTGAAATGTTTGTTTACCATGAGTTCATATTATCATGAGTTCGGTAATAATCATTAAGACACAACGTCTTCTCACAACTTTTTTCAATTGTAAAATAGAAAATACTCAGATGTTTTCTGGAATCCATCCTTAAAAGCATTGTCCCAAAAAAGAATTGCGAACTCGATGCAGTCTAATATTAATATCATGTACATCACCTATAATAATAAATTCATTGATACATTTTTTAACATACATAATAATTTTTAAATTGTATTGAGATGGAACAATATACCATTTACCCAAAGTAAAATGCCGCGCCTTTAAAAAATGTCATGAATATTAAACTTTTAATTATATTCATTACAGCGACAGCGGGAGCAGCGATCTATTCATCGGAGTCCGAAGGCTCGGACGTAGAGACGCGCCGCGCGCGACGTCTGGACCGCGCGAAGGCGCCCAAGGCACTGAAGGACTCGGACTCGGAGGGCAGCGACCCCCCCGCGCGCCGCTCCTCCCCCTCGCCCTCCGCCTCCGCCTCCAGGTCCCCCTCCGCCTCAAATAGTGACTGATTGTGTGACATTATATATTCATGTATAGATTATTGTTTTTTATTTTGTTTTATTTGTAAAAAATTCCATTTGTAATATTAATCCGTATGTATACTATGGTTACCCATTTTAAGGGTTTGTTACACGAATGACACGTAGACCACATGAAAACTCTCAAAGTACTGAAGGATTCAGCGGACTGTGGCACCTCCCTTGCTCTTCGCCTCTCTCTCACTTTCTGCCTTTAGTAGCTTTAATGTTTTTAATTATTGTGTAACATTTTACATGCAATAAAAAATGTTTATTTCATATATCTTGTACTATTTGATAGAGCAATCTACTGTGGTAGGCATAGATAATATAAAGGCAGAGAGAATCTATCGTTTACATATTCTGTTGCTTAATTCTGCAGAATTTAAGATATTACAGAATACACGACGTCTGGAAAGCTCTTTAGGCACAACATAAGCAGAACTGTTTTATATAATGTAGAGCAGTGTTATTCAATCTTTTTTTATACGCGATGTCTTTACAGAATGAAAAATTCTTACGACCCTCTTAAGACATATACAGACAAAACTTTATTAATTTAAATTAGTATGTTGACGATGTTCTCTATTTAGATACCTATCTATAATTGGAAATAAGTGGGCTACCCCTACCTACGGGAATGAAGTATCATTTACATGTTTGTATACCTATAAATAAACAAGCACATGCTTATCTTGTCGTTTCCCTTTCACCGTCGATAACCCGAATAAGGCTTCGTGACCCCCTTAGGAAAGCTTCGCGACACCTTTAAGACCACAAATTGAAAAACACGGCCGCTGCGTTTCGCATTGGGTAATGCCGGGCCCCGGCGCCCCTATCCACCTTAAACCGGCAACGCACCTGTAGCTCCTCTGGTGTTACACGGGGGCATGTGCGATGGTGATCACTCACCATCAAGAGACCCATACGCTCGTTTGCCTTGTCTTTTCCATTAAAATAAAAAAAATATTAGAGCTAGCATGAAGTCTGGACCGCACAAAAATCTCATCATTTTCATATTTCACATGTTCCTTGATAGTGCCCTGGCTCTGCTCACTTCAATTGCTAACTCCCTCTAGCCCTCTCTGTGCCAATGTAGACAAATACATTAGTATTTGTTTACAGTGGCACAGTGAGACAAAAGTTAGTTACATACCTGTATTTTTCGACTTTGTCGTGTTCGTTGATGAACTAACAAAATATATCATTAAATGTATACGTATTCTAGTACGTACTAAAGAATTGTGATCTTTCCACCTATAAGAAATGGGGAATAACCGTGTCAATTTGTTGCTATTTATCCCCAGACCTATGCTATGCACCGGCAACAATGTATCGTGATATCAAAGTGTTAACTGATACTGAACAATTAGTATAAGTAAAATTTCTAGGCTTTTATTTGGTTTTTAATGTATGTGGCTTTTAATTTTATCCTTCTTAACTATAACTGCAAAAAACTAGAGTAAAAGGTACCTATACCGATTTCATTAAAACAATATATAAAAGATATTTTTCATTATAAAAATATCTTTTATATGTAATGAAAATTTTAAACAAAGGTGTTTTGCGCAGTACAAAGGGCATTCCTTGGTTTTGGTCACTGGAGATCTTACTCTTTTATTGCAATTATATATAAATAGAACATTTGACATTAAAATAATATAAACTACATTAAAAAACATATATAAATAAAAAAATATATAATCATTTGACAAAACATTATTTATTTTCAAAAACACATTTGCCTCAAACACAATTTTACCGACTCCAATCATTTTCCATACTCCTTCATCTTGTTTCGTTACGTTTGGAACTCGGTAGCTACAATATTGTTTATAATTTCGACTTCTATCGTAAAATCTGTCGAATCTTGGAGCTACTAATTCACATGTTTCGAGATGTCGAATTGGATGTGCGAACCGTAAGTTTAATGTTTCGCCGATATTTAATGTAGGCTTAGATGGTTCTGTAGATATAGGCTCTGAAAAAGAAAATTCTTTTTAGTTTTTTTGTTTTTTTTTTCAGCCTCACGCTGTATCCCGCACATGGCAGGGTAGGCAGAGGGAACTTGGGAACCTAGTGTTAAGACACTCCGTTTCACTTGCGTTCCCCACTTTCCGCTGAATGTGAGGCATATCGTGTTTAGTGGCGGATCTCAACGCCGCGTTTTGCCTTGTTACCATAGCGCCATACCATTTAAATTGAAAATATTAAATTTGTTATTTCCTCGAGTGGGCATCGAATACACAACCTGTTGGTTACAGTAACAGGCTTGTGCCACTGCACCATGACAGGCCTTTTACTTTTTTTTGACAAGACTTACTTTTGTCTTCACACAAATATTAACTGGCATTGCCGATTTTAGCTTAGTGTTATTATTGTACTGTTATAGGCTAATTTAAATATATCTATTTTGTTTTACTACAAATATCTTTAATTAAACCTAAATTTACTAAATTAACGTTATAAATAATACTTATAGCTTATATAATATATTGAACGCTATCAATACCTCGTGTGCACATAAGTTTTGGGCCGTAATAAAAAAAATACATTATTTATGATGGATTTTTGGAGTATCCTATGCTCTAATTCAGTTCGTAAAAAATAATCAAGTGGTTTAAAACCCGGACTACAACTATGCTTGGATTGTCATTATCTTATTGAAAAAAAAAGACTTTGTTGAATAAAATATCAGAAAGGGATGAAAATGTCACTAATATTTTTATCCTATCACCTAGATACTTTTAAACCTCCTTTATATTATTTCGTGCTGACGCTGGGACATCTTTGCAACTTTGGTATACCAAACTTAATTGTTTTATTAATAGAATATCTCTTCTTCGACATTAAAGAGGTCATCAGGATTGGACAGCATTATTCGATGTATCGCCATTCGCGTTGCACTTACGCTAAGCTAGTCGTTTCTAAGGCGATAGTTCAAAAAGTTAAGTTTTCTGTCTACAAACTTACTCTAGTAAGTTACTTTTGTGTACGACATGAATTTCGGCTCTCGGATTATTTTGGCGTCCTTATAGACTGGCTGACTGCTTTTGGCGATCTTGAAGAACTTGTCTTCTTGTACTATTTTATAGTAATAATAAACAAAGTTACGGAACGATAAATGTTTTTAATTCGTGAGAAACATCCATTGGCGTTTTCCCTGCCTTACGGAGCAAAATATAATTCGCGCGTAATTCTTTTGTTTAAAAATAGAAACAAATAGCTGCCAGTATGATTTCGTTTAGTATTTTTAAAACCAAAGTTTATGAACAGACGGGGTAAAATATAATATTAAAATTATTATATTTTGGTACACTTACATTAACTTTAAGAATAAATATAATTTTATTGAAAATTTAATTTAAAAATTAAGTTAAGTATTAAATTAGTATGCCGTTCCTATAGACGTTCAGTAGAAGTATAAATACATATATGTATGTAAATGTTTTTACGATATAGTTATTTCAGGGTAATCTGTATTTTTAAATACGAAGGATTTTTGTTAAAAATGGAAGGAAAAATTATATATGTATGTATATAATTACCCATTATTTGTATTGAAATCACTTGGAAAACTTCAATCAATTCTCCAAATCGATTATAGTATCCACTTATCACCCAATTACCATGATCGTCGTCAGTCAACGGACCTATTTTAAATTCATTTGGCATTAAGTTTCTTTCTCTTACGCTTAGAGTATTCAAATTTAGACACCAATCGGCATTTTGATTCAATTTATATTTATTTACTGGTGTTATTATTTCTTTTAATTTTCCTTTTGTATATTTGTCTAAGGTATCATTGTAAAGTCTGGCTGGGATATTCATTTTGCTTAAACTTAAATTTAGTTTCGACGCATCGCCATTTGGTTTGCTTAAAAAGTAAATAGTGCGGTTGTTGATAACAGGAGCTGATATGATGATGATATCGTTCAATCTGGCAGATATCTCTAATGATTCCAACTCAATTTTAGAGTTTGCTGTAATAATAAATAAATGCTTAGTTAATACATCACACGTAGAAATGAACACAGATGTTGAAGAAAGAATTAATATAATTCTTGCTTGGGTTTGGCATTATGTCTAGTTATATTAAAATTTAACACAATCCACAATACACCATTTTAGGGAAAGTTCAATTAAAATCAATCTAGGTGTACTAGAGAATTAGCCTACGAACAGAAAGACGAACAGCTGCACAAAAAATATAAAATGTTTTTTTTTTATTTTTTAGTATCGTGTAAATAACTATATGTAATTGAAAAAATACGGTTTCTTTGAGATAATAGAGAGATATTTCAATTTTGATTATCAGACTTGTGCGTAGATTATTTTCTTATAAATATTTATAACATACTTTATTAAAAAATGTTTTTACGACTATTTTTGCTTTTGGAAATTAAAAATACGTGTACTTTTGAATGAATATATTTAAAACATTAAGCGTCTGTAAACCTTTGAAACTATAAAGCCATTAATTATTTTTAAAATATTTCTTTCATACGTTATAAGAGAAAATATTTTTTTATTTTAAAACCGCAATTCGTTATCGGTAACCGGTGAACGGTTCACTTTAGGTGCGGTATATTGAAGTTTATTTGAGATTAACATTTAAATTAAGTAAGAACTTGTAAGATACAAATAGTAATTAAGAACACAATTAAAATTAAATACTGAAATTTTAATTAAGAATTTTCAACAGTGCAACGTTGGAACGAATTTCAT
>DWMZ01005391.1:0-10977 GCA_018249855.1 Eueides tales michaeli | reverse complement strand
AACATAAAATAACTAAAACTTGGAATCCCTACGTTTTATGCCAGAAACAGTGTCACGACGGCTTCTATACACACATCAATACGTCAAAAATACTTACCTGTACATGTAGTACTATATCCTTTCACTCCTCTATTCCTTTCATATCTCGCTACTAGGAAGGAGCATACTTTATATACGAGAGTGGAGGTTCTCTACATTACTTTACGTATTTATATATTAAGGGGCTAAAGAGAATCGTGAAGTGATTATTTAAAAACGACGACACAGTTGTGACTTCGATGTCCACTCAACGTCAACGTGTTTGGCCGTGGCGTTTGTACGGTCAATTCCTATTTGAGAAACGCTCAGAAAAACCAGACAAAGTTTGACGTCAAGTTTCAACACTCAATGCCACAATATTTGGGCGGAAAATGAAGAGTATATGACCGCAGGTAAGCTTATCCAAGTTTTAAGCTAAATTTTCACTTGCGCTGACTACAATTGCCTTAATAAAGTCTGACGTAAGAGAATACTTTAACTCTCACCCTCTCCTCGCTATATCACGTTTATAGCTACTTTAGGCTCAACAAATTCAGTAGAATTATACATCAGAACGTCTCATTAGACAGATTTAATGTACACAAGATTATTGCAGTGTAGCTTACATATACATACATGTAAATTACACGCAAGGACGTTACAGAAGTTTCGAAGCTTAAATTTGTGCTGACTTAAAAAGCTGCAGGTATATAATTAAAGGTAAAATTTTATAATTCTGCTATGTATCTAGAGCGGATAGTTCTGAGTGTTGAGTGGTGCAGTACCCAACACTGCGACGCGTTAAACCATGTCCAAGTTGGTAATTAACATTACCGATGTTTCCTTCATGTAACAAAGTAGACAAAGAGAATCTTCCGTATGACACCTCGCTTTCTAATTCTTATTAAATTCAAAATATTACGTGTTACTGCAATTTATTGTTTTAGTTGCATGATATGAAACATTTTTTAAGGAAAATATGAAATATTATTTACAGAAAACTATTTCGTATATTCTGCTGTTCAAAAACACTAATTTGATAGCTCTATCTGTTAATGACATTCTTGGAACAGAATTCTAATGCCAAGAGACATTACTTAATGAAACTACTGATATAAAGAAATGCTGGAAGAATTGAAATATTATATGTTTCGTGTTACCACTGTAGTTGTGGATTGAGTTCCACTGGAGCAATCAACTAATTTTATTTCCCTCCTCTGGTTATAAGACAAACGCCATATTGAGTCGCACCACCCATCCCGCAATGTTACTATATTGTTTTCTTTATAAAGATAATATGAGATTACGTCAGTTATTTAGTAAGTGATCATCATCGGTTAAAAGTGGAGACAGATGCGCCTTTTTAAGATGGGTATCTTAAAAAGGCGGGTCTATCTTGTTATACTTGATGTCGAAAACTTGAAACATTCCACAATTGCATGGCGCATAGAAGTAACCGCACAGTATTGGAGCGCCACATATCCAGATAGTGAGAATATCATTAGAGGATGTGACTTACTGTAAGCACGAAGTCAGACTATTCAATGAAATAATATGTTTATACATGCATATAATAACATCCTTATATGCTATCGGTAAAAAATATTCTTTGTCCCCATTTGTAGTTCTGTGGCGTGCCGTATAGAATACAATATCTTAACAAGATTAAAGGCAGCGGCGAGCACTGAAAGGCTTTGTAGCCGCCGAGCCCCGTCCAATAATGCGACCGGTACAATTATAAAGTATTATAGAATTTACTTGCGTTTAATAAAAATAATAAAAATAATCTCAAAGATTTCTTTATCATTCTGGCTATAGATTTAATTCTTACGTGTGAAAATGGGTATATTTCATTTTTTACAATTTTAATGTTTCCATTGTAGCAAAACAAACGTTACGATCAGATGCTACAGAAAACCCTACATCTACTCTACCCTAAGCCATATTTCCACTGAAAATGCAAGCCCACTATAATTTGAAGAAAGAATACCTTCTAATAATAACTTTCTTGTCTGAAAATTGTAATTTTCATAGAACAAGAAGTGTTATTATATTTCGCTATGAAACTTAGTTTTTTCTTATATTTTTCTCGGATTGAGGCGGAATAGTAACAAGGCTTATGGAATAGCGTCTGCGTAATTGAGTTGCTCTGAACTAAGATAATCACAAAGAATAGTATTCAAAAACGATTATTTGAACTAAATAATTGAATGGAAAAATAGTGTAAGCAAAGCGCCTTATCACTATTTTTCTAAAATCAAATCCAATATATATCTCACAAAGCAGCTTAGGAAAATAAGTGTCAATATTAAGACAGTTTTTTTACTATTTAAACGCATGCACTCTTTCCATTTTCTTAAGAATCTACAATATCCCATTTCCAAAAAATCTTAAATTGTACTATGTTCTTACCCGCTGATTGCACCATGACTCATCTGCTTTTATTGGTTGAATAGCAAAGATTTCTTAGAGATATTTTTTTAATACTTTTATTTTTTACGTAGTTTTTTTTGTACAAGAAAGATTTTATGAAGTCTAAGAAGCGTTTAAGAATGAGCGTCTACTTCGCTTAATGATGATGATGATGATGTATGGCTTAGTGGGTCCAGAAGTAAAGCTACGTAGAAATACTATACTTAGAAATAACAGTTAGAAAATTTAGATCATTTAATTGATAAAATATAGCCTATTATTAAAGTAATTTTCTCTTTGTAAACATTTTTAAAGCTAAAAAAATATTCAATGATAAAATATAAAAACATAACAAGTCAAATAAGCTTAATCGATGTTATACGAACTATGAATATAGCTCCCATTCTCAAGTCTCATAGACGTCTCGGTCGTCACTTTGACGTGTATTTTTAATTATTACTTGAATGAATGGGGATTATCAAAACTTAAATTACTGTTCAAAAATGGAATGAAGTTTCAAATATATTTTTTTTAAGATTTTCGCTCTATCCCATAAATAGCATGGGTAGGGAGAACATAGCGTTAACAAACACTATTCTCCACATTCCTCCGAATTTTCCAGACAATGCCTATTGAATTGTTACCTGCACGAAGAAATGAAAATATTAAAAAAAAACCATTCTCTCGAGCGGTTCCTTCCTTCCTGGTTACACGCTCGTGTTACTGCAGTAGCACGGCTTTCTAATTTTAAATTCTTTAAGTATTTAGGGCACTCTGCTTGTACGTAAATATGACGGTTATGGTTTGGTCTTCCACTCTTGAATTATTTTCATTTATAAAGAGTTATTGTTATTTAAAGCAGTTAGAAAACTATAGTTTAGTAAAATTGAATGCGCTTTACAGTAAGTGGCCCCTCGGTACCAGACGGCCGTACTGTTCATATTCATAAACTTTACAAATATTACTAAACTGAAACATAGTAAACTCCATTATGTAAATGAAGTAGGAATGGTAATTTTAACTACCGTTATATATTATTCTATGTTAATCATATAATATATCGAGTAAAACTAAAAACATTATTATTACTCGACTCCGAGGGACAGCGTACGTTTAAACGTAAGCACGATGCTCGTAGGTTCGATTCCCAATCTGGAATGAATATACGTTAGCAGAGCGAAGAATTAATAATATTAAATTCGAAATATGAAATATTTCACTTCATTAATTAAACGACTCTAACGCGCTATCTACACTACAATGTACCGTAAACAGTATTTGTTCGACAGCGTATTACTGAAGCTGAAGATTACATTCATATGTCTGAATAAATGAACACGCTTCGGAATTAACACCGTTTTGACTGAGTGTGTATTTCTCTCATTCTATATCATATTATGTTATCAATAAAAAAGTTTCTATGTAATATGATTCTTTGTGATTATAAATTATATTATTAGCTTGGTTATTGGTATAAGTAAGTAAATTTTATAACAGTTATATAAAAATCTAATATTATAAGAACCATGCAAAAAGAAATAAATTAAAATATTAATATACATTCCCCGACCTTATACTCCGACCTCGTTGCGGAGAATAGGAACTTTCATGTCCATCATAGTTTTGTAAGTTAAAGTTTAAAGCACTTTGTTAAAGTCACGATAAACGTGTTTAACTAAGTTCTGTACTAAACTAATGCTCGCTCAGAGCATTGTTTAGTTTCTTAATTGGTGCTAGTTTTTATTTGATAAAATATTATTTTATATTGTATAAAAATGTTAAATAGATATTACGCTTTTCAGTAAGCAATGTTTCGAACACAATACTCACAGTATTCTGCCATTAAGTCTTCTCTGCATACCTTTTTATATGTGGGATAAAACATGATACTAAAATGAATACATACGAAATCTTAATTTGCTTATGATATCAACACTGATGAAAATAAATTATATTATTAATTTAATGCTCATAATGTTATCCTTCTTTGTAATCATTAATGTAAACTAAAATCACGAATAAATAGTAAAGACCTTTTAATCGCCCTGAAAGCGTCGCGTTTCAAGTGATTTGCATTCCAGAGACACTTCTTCCACTACAAATCTATACGATTGACTTCCGCTCTTTCCAGCTTCAGCTTTCCTACTTCAACGACATATTTGAGAAATGGCACAGTATCTTTGAATACATACTGGTTGTTTTCGTTACACTTTTGCTTGTTATTTCATTCTATACTCGTGTATTATATTTAAAATGTTTTATTTTTAGGAGCGGAATGTTTTATCCTTACATTTTCAATACCTAGCCCGCACATAGGTAGAGAGAATTTAATATAAAAATGCCATGTTCCTCATTGTTCACATAATTTTCATTTTGATATCGTGTTGAGTCGCGGAACTCATCGTTGGGGTATTCTCCACTTATGTTTACCATTTTGAGAGAAAATATAACACTTAAGAAAGAAAATTTTTTTTTTGAATGAAAAAAATTACTTGCACAAGCATGTGACTGCATCGGACAGATGGAACGGAATGTATTAACACTAGGTACTCAAGTCACCTTTGCCTGTATGTGCGTGAAACACGTGAAACTGAAAAAAAGTAAGTATGATAAACGTGTGGTTTTCCTTAAAAAATATATTTAAACTCAAGTAAAGTCAGGGCGTGGCTACAACTGGTTTAATAAAAGTTTATGATAACCGTTAGTGCGAGAACTTAATATCAGAGTCGCGGCCAGCGAGAGGAGACGTCTAATGTACCTCAGCTATGAAATATTAAATTTAATTTAAAGATATAATTTTTCATGTTATGTATTTTTTTCATATATTTTTTTTAATAAGCGCACTACATAGCAGGTTTTGAAGAGGGGACCTGGGAACATAGTTTTAAGACACCCCATAAGATACTTCTATAATTATTGAATATATATAAATATAATATATTAGAGCATGGAGAAAGTGGAGGGACGCTAGTCTTACGACACTTTAATTTTCCTCGTTCGTTCGTTCCCCGAAGTGGGAATAGAACCCACAGCTGTCGCGACGCCTGGCGGTTGGTGTTATGGACTAATGAATAAACGCTTTAAACATGTGATGAACGCACTAAATGTGCTTATATTTGTTGTATGCACTTGTATTCTTAAATCGATAAATTTACGTACAAGTTTATAGTTATTTTATTTCTTAGGAAGGTATCTTTTACCCACTGTGTTTCAGTGGGTAAGAGATCAATTCTTATTTTTTTTGAAATTGTGCTATTTAATGTATTTTCATCTCCTCGCTCTGTTACAGTAGCGTTTTATTCCACCATTCAAGTATCAATGCTTGAAATTGGGTGTTGTTTGCACAACAAACAAATTATATGTAATTATTATTCAAAACAAACATTTATAAATATGCAATGTAAGTGCACTAAAATAATTTGCTAACAACGCAGTTATATAATCGTTTTCAGTTATTATTTTATAATAATAACTAAATTTAATACTAAATAGAGGATTAATTGTATCATCGTAATGTGATAGCCCATTATACAATTTTATTTACACAAGCAATAAAAAGAAAGTAAGAAACACCACGTCTCAGATCGCAAACAAACTCGTTAAGTGCATGTGGGAAGGAATAAGAGCGTCAATTTTGAGATTTAACTTTTACAACAAGTAGAGCGTATTGAAGAATAAAAGTCGGTTGTAAACCATTATACGTGTCGTTACGTGTGAAGCTCTACCTCCATGTGATAAAATCCTACAGGATTAAATTGAATTACCATCTTTAAAATATTTTTTTTTCTTGTTGTTAGTATATATAATATATTTCAAATATTTGCTTATGCGTTTTTAGCTTCCCACTGATAATAGAATAGGTCAAAAGAATCTAGTATTAAAACACATTCTGCACTTTCCATCATAAAGTCGACGGCCAATTGGTTTTAAGATATATTTGAAATCTTTGAACCAGAGCGTAAAATACACGTACAGTAAATAATAAATTCACTTTACAAATCCACTAGAGGTCCACTAGGGCTGTCATTAGTAAAACAGCAACGTGACTATGAATAAATGTGATAATACAAATGTTACCCGTAATATATCGCTAGCTAAGCCAACCGCTGACAATTAAAGTTTATTTATTTTATACTTTATTTCAGAATCCTCATGTGGTATAGAGGCGTAAGATATTATTAAAGCAGTATAACGCTTTTTCCATAGAAGTACGTGGTCTAGAGAAAGTAAAATTTGTGTTAAGACAGACTATTTTCCACCCTCCGTTAAATTTTCAAGATATTGTGACGTATTTTTACTATTATAAAGAATACAAAATTTAAGAAAGTATACAAATTTGAACGAAGCAGGATTTGAATCCGCCCCTCTAGGAAAGCGTCCAAGCGCTCTGACTAACTAAGCCATTTGTTCTCACCAAGATACGTCGAAATTCTTATAAGCGTATAAGTTACAATTTAATTATGTTGTGAGCATCTTTGTAGGGAGAACTAATTTTATTATCTAAAAAATTATATAAAATTGTCATATGAATTTTTAAAATAAAATTAAATTGACAATTAGCACTTCAAATATTTGACTATGAATCTCACCGGTATTTTTATTCGATCATAAATCGCCGGTAAGCCGCTATATATCGGGCGATAGGCGCATACCTCTTCTACAATAGGGTTACCACATAGGGTTTACAACCTTTCCTCACTAGTTTATGAGTTTACCCAAAACTGTTCGACCTATTAGTTAGAATAAAAGCCAAAATACTAACTAAAATGTAATAAAGATCAACTTGTGAATTTAATTACTATTATATAGTTTAAAAGATTAACTAAGTGCGGATGATTACTTGAAAAAAGTGGGGAATTTATTTTATTTATTTAAAATATTTTAATTAACTCAAAGTATAAATTAAAATGGATTAAATATTCATATTTATTTGTTAGTCTTTACGTGCTGTATTTTGCGAAAATAACTAAGAAATTCCTTTTTTTATCAAAAAACTTGCTTCACACTGTATTCCGCATTTTAACATAGGCAGAGTACACTAAGTCTGACGATACTTCGTTAATCATACCGCCAAGTTTTTGACTTTTTGTATATAAAGTTGCGATGTATTGCGTATTCAAGACCATGTTTTTCTATTTTATCCGGATACGGATAGTAGCTTCATAAAAATGTAGGATTTAATGGTCTAGTGGCGCATGAGATTTCTGCTACGAAAAAAAATTTAAACGTTTTCTACACAAAGTATTGAGTACAATGACAAGAATGAGATTTTTAATTGGGAAACGCTTTGTAACTATAATCATTTTATGTAATAATTATTGACATAAGTAAAAAAAAAAAATATAAAACTAAAAAAACGATATGAGTTTTAAGAACATTTCGTAACAGTCACTACTAGTAGTATTCATATATAAAGTTAAGATTTTTATGCGACAGAATTAAAACCAGCTTTGTAGGAGATTGGTTTTTTAATATTTTTTTATCCTAAGTAAAAATATTTTACCCCAATCGTTACATTTTCAAATTTTGTTATACTTTCAAAAGACAAATTAATAAAACAAATTCTTTGTCATATTACTTTTGAGACCTTTCTTATTAAAATAAAGGAATCAAATATGACCAGTCACCAAAATTCGCTATCAAACAAAACATTGTATGTCGCAAAACAGTAAATAAAACCACATCATCTATAAATTCTTACTCTAAGAGTAGTTGTTATTTAGACACACTCGCTGTCGGGTCTCTCACATGGGACGTTGTCAATAATATTTTATTCCCTCTGCTACTTACAAAGAAAAATATGCCTTTTGATGATATTGTTTTTACACACAAAAATAAATATATTGAATCTCAATATATTTGAATGTTGATTATTTTTTATGTGACTGCAACCAACAGGTTGTGCTTAGAAATTATATTCAAGTTCAAATCTAAATATGAATGTAAAGATCATCAATATTTATGGACATTATAATATAATTTTAAATATTAATTAAACGTCGCAAAAAGATAAATAGCACACACGTACTTAAAATATTGGAATGGGATTAGAAACGATCACTGCACCTGTATCAAGTCTTTCTAATTTTAATTTAATAAATGATCCTTGTTGCAATGTAAATGTATTTAGGGAAAGTATAAGTAATGTGCCACATATTAGTTTACAGGATTTGGATACTAAAAATATCGATGTTAACTACAATGAAATCATTAAATCCTTTGAAAAGAACCTTGATAAAATAATAAATGAACCACATATAATAAAATATGGAGCTCATTACTCTGTTTTAACTATTTTAATTATAATTACTATTATTTGTTATATTATGTATAGGTTATATTCTAAGTTGTACAAATCTAACAGCAGCCTTTCCCATTCAAACTCTTTCAAATCCCCAGATTCAACCTCTTTCAAGTCGCCTACCATTCTTTTGGAAGAAAATGAAACTGAAAAACAGACTGACATGACTTCTGAAATAGTTTCACCTGCTAAACTTAGAATCAATGTTTGAAATTAAAAAAAATATATAATCATTTATTGTACATAAACTTCTAAAAAATAGAAGTTTATTTCCTTAAAGGGGGAGGTGTTATACCTGGAACCTGCAAGTATATTTGCGGATCCCTGGACTGACGCTACCGCGTCAGCATTATTGCCGAATGCTTAAATAGAATAATCACTTATTACGACCAGTCTCCATCCCATTGTCTTAGAGAAAGGTTGCCTAAGATTTCTAATTTCTATTTCAAGTGTTTATATACTATTTCTATAAAATACTATTTCATTTTAATAAATAAAGTGTAATTCAAATAAATCTTTTTTTTAAAAACACGAAACAAATTCGCGTACGTCACCGAGTCTGCAAAAAAATGTTCTTGGCCACTCTTGGAATTAAAGATTGGTTTGTCAGATATTGGTTGACAAAAACCGATTGTGCTATGCCTCCCGATTCATCTACTTCAACCAGAAATCGCAGAAATCCAGAGAAAATTGAAGACCACAAACATATTGAAAAGTTTTTAGCAGATCTTCCAAAGATGCCGTCGCATTACTGTCGTGCTAAAATAACACGAGAATATTTAGAACCAGTTTTCGGGAACATGACACAGCTTTATAAGACATATAAAGAGAATTGTGAATTAGAGGGTAGAGAATGCCCTGGCCGTAAATTATTTGACAAAATATTTTTGAAACTCAATCTGAGCCTATTCCACCCAAAAAAAGACCAATGCGATGTTTGTTGTAGCCATAACTGAAAACATTACGGATGAAGAACACGCTGAACATGTTCTGAAGAAAAATCGAGCCAGGAAAGAGAAAGATACTGACAAAGGAATTGCACAGTCCGGAGCTTGTCACGTGTTCACACAGGATGTTGAATCTGTAAAATTGGCCCCGTATCTCCAAGCTAGTGCAGTTTACTATAAAACTAAATTATGCGTCCATAATTTTACACTATACAATATAGCAACTAAGGAAGTAATGTGTTATTGG
This sequence comes from Eueides tales michaeli, assembly GCA_018249855.1. Classification (NCBI taxonomy): domain Eukaryota; kingdom Metazoa; phylum Arthropoda; class Insecta; order Lepidoptera; family Nymphalidae; genus Eueides; species Eueides tales. The sequence continues at coordinate 1,052 of DWMZ01005391.1, read as the reverse complement.
TTTGATGAGTCAAATAGCACGCTAGAAGCCTCTGTGTTTGCTTCATGCTTAGTAGACCATTTAGAGAAGGTATTGAGTCAGAAATTATTGCCTGTGATTTTATATTCCGATGGCTGTTGCGCTCAAAATCGCAATGCTACCTTAACACGTTCTCTGCCAACGCGGTCAGTGCTGACCGCCAGTGAAGTTTCCCTTTGGGCCTATCAAAAATCACAGATCTGTCTAAAATTTGCCAATTTTTTTTTTGCTTATGTGCTTTTGTCTGTAATTAAAATGATACTTGGTCTTAACAGAAATTAATTTGAGCCATTATTTACGGAAATCATGAACGTCAGGCAGCACTGACCGACGCGGCCTACAGAGTGCAAAAATCGGTTTTCCGTTACAAGGGGCCGCGCGGGTCGCGGTGTCGGGTCGGCTAATCACCGCGTTCATTCGCTCGCGCTCGCGCAGTTGCCGTCCGCACTTTGAGTGGAGACGTTGTGTTGTATTATTAAATCGACCGTACGTTATACTGCAGTAAATTAATTTGTTTTCGATAGTATTTGATATCACTATGGATGATTTTGAAGATTTTGAAATTACGCAAGATATTCTTACACAAATTGACAACATAGAAATCGATCTTCTCGACAAAACTTTAAACCTTAGTCTCGACGATGATGAAGAAAATATTCTACCCTCCCGTGTGAAGAATAGGCGTTTGCGGATCCTATCTACCAGTGACGGAAGTGATGCCGAAATTGAAGCCGCAATCCAGGATTTAGAAGCTATTTCATCGTCTAAATGGACAGATCCAAAAGGTAATCAGCGAAATATAATTCCCTTTACTGAATGTTGTGGCATGCCGCCTTCTATTCGCACTTCAATGACAAACAGATCCCCAGCTGATTTTTATGCGCTTTTGGTGGCTGATAGCCTTTTGCAAGAAATAGTTGAATGTACCAATGCTTTCGCAATAACTAAAATCAACACTACTGAAGCTTCTAAGAATGCAAGAATCCGCTTATGGTCTGAAACAACTCTTTCTGAAATTAAACATTTCTTCAGCT
>DWMZ01005390.1:0-10978 GCA_018249855.1 Eueides tales michaeli | reverse complement strand
ATATCAAACCTTCTATTTTTCATATTAAAATTTCCTTCACTGGAAATCGAACCTGGAACCGTCATTTGTACACGTTTATTCAGCTTTGCTATTGTGATAACATATTGCTGGACATTAAATTACTACGTTCTTGTCAGTGCATGTGTTATGTAGATTAGACTTCTAATTTGGTGTGGCCTGTCGTGACATGGGGAACAAGCATGTTATTTTAACGCGACAGGTTGTGGATTCGATGCCCACTCGAGGAAATGAAATATGTAATATTATTAATTTAAATATTTAATGGTTTAATTTTTTCGTTATAGTAACAAGGCAAAACGCGGTGTTGAGTTCCGCTCTCAACATGCATGCCTTAAATTCGACAGGAAGTGAGGAACGTAACAAAATGTCTTAACACAAGGTTCCCAAAATTTCTCTGCCTACCCTGCCAAGTACGGAATACTTCGTGAAACTAAGTAGAGTAGAAAGAGACTACAATATACAACACCGTATTTATATCTTAATTACGTAGAAACTAAGTGTAGGACATAAAAAAACTTCAAAAAGAAAGAAAAATCATTTATAGTATCATTAAGATATTTGCAGTGAATAGGTATTGAATCCACAACCTTCAGTTTAAAAGTCAGAGTAATAACAGATCGATAGACTAGTATTAAAGCGGAAAGAAATATTTAACGTCACTAAACGTCAAAAATAACTATTTTGACAGTGGTAAGTATCTCTGAATTTCAAAACAGTAGTTTTCTATTCACTTGTTATTGTTCTTTTTTTTAGCTTCACGCTGTGTCTTGCACATGGCAGGAGCAGGCAGAGGGAACTGGGAACCTAGTGTTAGGATACTCTAAAAGAAATGTTTTCACTATTTTAAAAGTGTCAATCCACACTTAAAAAAGAAAAATACTTATTCAGAAAACGAATAAAAAATTGAGCGTAGTGGAATTTGAACCCCTCGTGAACAATTTTCGTAAGTTTTGGGTTCAAAGTTCAAATCTTAGGAAAGAAAAATATTGTTTCAAAAACGTATCAAAAAAATAACGTAGGGAGATTTTAACCCGCGCCTCTTGAACCGTTTTTAAGAGTCTGCTGTATTCAAATTTTCATAGGTTTTCCCAAAAATATTTATAATTGATAATTTTTTGTGAAGGAAACAAACCCTCAACCTTAGCGTTTATAGCCAGATTATGTACCGCTCCACCACGTGGCCCTTATGATTTACACAAAAACGTTTGGCCTTACCAAAGTTTTTCTCTAAAACCACTCATATAACACTAATTCATCAAATAATTAGGATTAATTATTCAAATTTATACATTATATGAAGGATTAGTTACGTAATACAACATATTCTGTCTGAATTCATTTGAACGATTTAAGGAGTAAATATTCACTGAATTTTAACTTTTAAAATGATGAAATAACTTTACGGTATGCATTTTTAGTGGACCTCAATCCTAAGGTTTGTCTTATTACCAGAGCAAGAAGATTACGGTTAGTTTTAATTAACTTCCCCAAATGGGAATTAAACCCACAATCCTCATGGTTATAGCCATACCATGTTTTGACCCGTTGAGCAAAAATGGCTTAATGTCTGACTCAAAATAAGAATAACAATGATGTGACTCAGTCACATCACTATACATTCTGTTTTACATAACACAATGTTGACAAAGTACACAGACGGCTAAAACAATAGTGTTGTACCCAAGTCTTAGTAAAGTGTTCAAGCTTTTGAAAGAAGCTTCAAACAATATTTATAATAAATGAAGTTAATATCGCTCTTATTTCAACGAGAAAAGCGATGTGATAATGTTATAAGATCATTTTTAGTCAAAAGATACTATCTTTTATGATTTTTTTAATTCTAGATAATTGAGTTTCATTCACGCGGCGTTGAGTTCCGCCACTGGTCACAATGTCTCAAATTAGAGCGAAAAGAGAAACGCCTGAAGAATAAGTCTATATCTGTGCTTGTTCTATTTTACGAAAAACTGCAAGAAATTAATATTAAATAAAAATGCCATTAATAATAGTTATTTGTTTTTTTATAAAATCTGATTTCTGTTCTCTCTTCATAAAATGTTTTAATATGAAGATCTTAATGTTGATATTTATTAAATAATCGTATATGAATGTATAAAGTACACTCATTGAAGCTTTTACATATAAAATATCCCTTAATATATTTTTTAGAAAGTTTTTTAATAAATATAATTTATTTCTTATCAATCGACTACATAATAACATATTAATTTCATAATAATTCTAAAAAAACAACTTAAATGTACCTAAATATATTTAATTAACATAAACCATTAAACAATGCTTTAATCACAATCCAAAAAACAAATAACATATTTTATATTATATCTCTGAAATTGTACTGTAATTTGAAGTTACATTAAAATACTTATACATACATAAATATAACAAAAAGACTCACTAGGCATATCCAAATCACTAATAAACTCCTCAGTCTCGACGAACCCACAACCCATAGTTGACATAGCAACCAGAACAACCAGGCACTGCATAAACACGCCTCCTGGGCCCACTCTTGCTAACGACTCCATCAATGACCATTGCAAAACGTCACATTTCAAATATAACGAACAAATTTTGATTAAGCTTTCGCAGATTTCGACAAAAGCTTTCAGCGAGATAAGCTTTATCGTCTCTACATTGACGTGCGTGCGTTAGAACGGCGCGCGGCGGACTGATCGCCGTTACGCTACATTGTAGATAACTTGGTCTAGTAATATATATTATGTGATTGTTCTTAAATATTTTTTTCAGTTTTACGCTGTATCCCGAACATAGCAAAGATAAAGGGAAGTTGGGAACCTTCCGTTCCCCACTTAACCCTTTTGACGTATTGCGTGTTGAGTGAAAATCAACGCCGCGTTTTGCCCTTTTACCAGAGCGAAGAAATGAGAATATTAAATATTTCATTTTCTCGAGTGGTTTGAACCCAAAGTCTGTCGTCGCTTTTACAGTCGCACGCTCGCGCCCCTGCGAATATGTTTACACTTGTATTATATACATTTTCTTTTATATTTCTAGAGGTTCAATTCTAGAAATTTTCTAGAAATTCAATTATTTTTTTTGATTCAATATGGGTATTAAATTCGTTGTCCCTAACTTAGTTTGCGTCGATTTTAAGGTGTAAAATGGAAATTCGTTATCGCAGAAATTACAATATCTCCTCTCTTATACTTCCTGAGCCTATATATCAATTTTTTTATACTCTAAGTCCAGTAATTTCGTCCTTTTATTGTATATCACTCAATTAGGAAAGAGATTTCAATATATGTATAGAAATTGGCAGAACAGGCGAAGAATTTTGAAAAATAAATTCCTTTAAATATTTTTTGAACAATTTTGATCCAACCGAGCGTTGATATAACACTGGAAACTAAAATATATTTAAGAGTATGTTTGTTACGACAATATGATGTAGCGGAACAGCGATCGCGACGGTTGCGCGTTCAATTCGTGCTTGAGAATTTTTTTTTGGTAATTTTACTACTATATTTTTGTAACGAGACACACCGTGACTGCAAGTTTCGCTATTCTAATTCCGAAAATAGGCGCTTATACATATTATTATTGCTTTATTTGGTACACAGTGTGAACTTAAAAAATATATACTTTAACTTTAAATAGTGTTTTCTTTTTAATTATTAACTGTATCTCTCGGACATCAAAGTAGACAGAGGGAAACATAGTATTAAGATGTTTCTGATTAAGCACTTCTGTTCTCTACTTACGCCGCACTCTGGAGTCTTTGCGAGTTTGCGGAAATATACGCTTCACGTGAATGAAAATGAATATATTAAATAAAGTAGTATTATTTCCTCGAGTGGAAATCGAACCCAAAACTTGTCGCGTATACAGTCGTCCTCATTTAAATTTTTCCACTAATATAAAATGTATTTTTTTTTTCAGATAAACACTGAATAATAAAAATATTCCAGTACTTAATTAAAATTAAAATGTACGTTTATATAGCCATCTCTATTGATATAATATTTTATTCATTGAAACATTTAAATTGTAGTTCTCCGTAATTTACTCATTGGAATAAGTAAATTATATTCAGAGTATAGTTTTGAAGTATTGTAGGTATTATTGTAATCGAATTTAAAATAATATAAATATTCTTAAAGTTTTATTCCATACTAATAAAAAAATATATTAAATTATAAAAAATGTTTGTTAAAAATATAAATAAGCTGTAAAAAGCGTATAAGAATTTCGACGTAGCTTTGACAGTTGATTGGCGCAAATTGAGATCCTGCTCCGTTTAAATTTTTATACGTATTCTAATAAAATGTCATACAATCTTTTTTCAGATTTAAACGTTATACTGTATAATGTGACAAACCACAAGATTTTACTTTGCCTTACCAAAGCAGGGAAATAAACATAATTTTTTCGAGTGAAAATGAAGCCCACCACCACCGAGTAATATTCAAAAAAGGCACACAAAAAGTAGTGTTACAATTTACTGTAACACATAATAGGTTATAAAACCTCCAACATAAAAATCACTAGGCTTTCAATCCGGAGCTCGTGCATTTTGTTCACTTGATAAGTCTACACAGGTAACTTCTATTCTCTTCCCCATTACTGCCATGACTCTTATGGGGATTAAATTTAGAGAATAAAAGTCAGTATCGCCAAGGTAGGTAAGCAAGTCCATTAATGCTGGAGTACCCCAAAGTTCAGTCTTATCCCTTACATTGTTTGTTCTGCATATCAATGACATGTTGCATTCCAGCAATATTCATTGTCATGCAAATGACAGCACGAGCGACGCAAATTTATATTGACTGGGCTAATATTTATTTCACTAAAGTGTAAAAACCGGAGAATAATACTTAATATACACTAATAGATTTAGTCCATCAAGATTACGTCACTCCACTCCATAACGTACGTACACTCCGTTAAGTCGTAGCATTTAAAAAGGAGTTAAAAGTCAAAACGTAACTTACTATGTAATATAAATACAACAGCCAAACACCCTTACATTACAAATCTTCTTTTTAAAATCGCAACTTCCACTAAGAAATATATGAAAAATAACAGTTCCTCAATGAAACATGTGTTATCCAAAACAAACGTTTGGTTAAAAATAGACGAACCCTGAATAAAATATAAATGCTTTGAGTTTTATAGATTCTTATATTTAGCAAAAAAAAGAAGGAATATAATATATCAAATAATTCTTGCCTTACTCTTATTAAAAATTCCTAGAATGTTTATTTTTGTTATAAATCACAAAACGCTAAAAGCGATATGTCAATATAAATCTCGAAAGTATTTTTTACGGTTAGCCATATTCGCAAGGACGATAAGGGACGCTTGCGTTTTATAGAGTTTAGTTATAACATATCAGATATATATACGTAATGTATATAGAGGCCGTGGCGTATTGTCACAAAAAATGACAGTAAAAGTAATAATTATTGGTTCGTTTTCTTTTCTGGGTTTTATTTTACATATATTATGACAGGGGAAACCTGGGAACCAGGAAAGATAGTATTAAGACACTTTCGTCAAGTTGTACAGTTTATTACGTAATGTCTTGAAATCGGGCAGAGTATTTTTTTCGCTGTCCCGAACTTGGCAGTGTACGCAGAGGGAATTTTGGAACTAGTGTTAAGAAACTTCGTTCTTGTTTACCACTTTCAGTTGAGTAGAGATATTGAGTGTTGAGTGGCGAAGCTCAATGCCGCGCTTTCATTTGTTTTGTGTGCGAGGAAAATGAAGATATTAAATATTTAAGTTTTTCGGGTTAAAATCAAGCCCACAGCTAGGCACGTTTACAATAAATATTTTAAATAAAGTATCGTAAGTTAGACAGATTAACAATACTTATAGTTACTAAATTTAAAATCGTTTAAAAATTTGAATGAAGCAGGATTTGAACCCGCGCCTCTTGGAAACCGTTCAAGCGCTACGTTTTTAAATTTAGTGTTTTTCTTTCCTAAGTGTGGAATAACACTTTAAAGATAGTAAAAATATTTAATAAATAGCGTTCTCTCTTGCCAAATGACAATTCTAACGAATTGTCTTTGGGTAGCGGAAATTTGTAAAAATCTACCTACAGAGATACTAACAAAATAAATAAGTTGTAACAAGCGTATAAGAATGTTGACGTAACTTGGTGAGAACGAACGGCTTAGTTGGTCAGAGCGCTTGGACGGTTTCCAAGAGGCGCGGATTCAAATCCTGCTTCGTTCAATTTAAGAACGAACGGCTTAGTTGGTCAAAGCGCTTGGACGGTTTCCAAGAGTCGCGGGTTCAAATTCTGTCATAATAATGTGGTATATAAGAGGAAAGTAAGATGGGATATTTGGTAACGTGGCAAAGCGCTGCGTTGAGTTCAATTTACAATTCTTCCAAGATTTGAAATTGAGAAACAGAGTGATTTAACAACAAGTTTCCAAATTCTCTTTGCACACTCTTCTATCATTAGGATACAGATATAAAAAAATATTATTTCACTGATGTATAAAGCATAGCCGTAATTCATATTTGTAATGTAAACATACAAACTGACAACTATCACATCTACAAACCGACGCCCTACCTCGTACCTCTAATCTACTTTATCGTCTTTAATAGAATACTGAATAGTTACAAATTCGATTATGGGAATAGGCCGGCCATGGGAAGTGAGATGCAAATTTGGAAGTAGTCAGTAGAATAATTAAACATCGCTTCCCCTTTCAGAAACATTGCTTTAGATTAATAAATAATTTTGTTACAATAAACTCTTAAAGCTGAGCTTCATATTTTTCCCGCCTTCTGTTCCCTACAAGATATGCATGTTAAGTAGCAGAGTTTAACTACGCGTTCAGATAAGGGAAATGAAAAAATCATGATTCCTATATATGCCTACGTCCCGTTCTAATGCCGCCTACTCGAGGTCTGTAATATTGAAAGTTTTTCCACGATAAAAAAGGTAAAGTCGCGTTTTAAATCAAAATCAGATAAGCGGCTATATATTTTTTTCTTATTGAACCCTAAATTCCTTTACTATAATGATTTATTATATTAATATAATAATAATGATTTATTTATTTTATTGTAAATAAGAAAATATCTCTGATTTTAATCAGAATTGCCAAAATTATTTGATTAAATATGGCGAAACGCAAAGATAATAATAAAACAGGAGCCTCCTACTAAGTTGAGCACTCTAACAAAGGTGAACAAAAGCATAAGCTTGTCTTGTACTTCCAAACTGAATGTATTTCAGTTTAATGTAACTTTGGTGGCCTTGTGAACAATATTAGTTATAAACTACTTTGTAGTTTAAGAACGAAATAAAATGGCTGTAACAGACGGGCATAATGAATCAAAAATGTTCCGTTTTTTTTATATTTAGTCAATAATAACACATACATTTACGATAAAAACATAACAGTGACTTCGCGGACGTTTGTTTTGGTTGACACACGTGTTTGTGAGGATTTTCTATTTAAGTGTTATTTTTTCATATATTTTTAGTGGAAAGTGCGGTTTCTTAAAAAGGAGATCGGTACTATTAAGGTGTTTGGTTATTGTGAGTGTTTGGTCCATCAGATTAGTTAAGTATAAGGTAAGTTAGGTTAGACAATTTTAAAATATATGCTGAGCATTCGCCTGATCCCCCTGGTTCCGGTGGATCGGATCGGATAGCTTATGCCAATAAGCGATTCGCAGGTGACAGCGAAAAAGACAAGGTGGTGACCCACCTGCACATAACAAAGATAGCATCAAAAACATACTGCATTCTCATTAGGATATTTTTGTTTCCTTATTATTCCTTGTAAATTCTGGAAGCGATACATGTTGAGTGCTGAAACTCGATGCCACGATTTGTTTGACCGGAGCAATGAAATTAAAGTGCCAAATCATAATTTCCCCGGCTAAGAGTCAAACCTACAACGTTCCTCAGTTCCACTGCGTCACGACGGGCTTAGTCTGAAGACAGTCTGACTCCTCATAAGAAATACAAAAATAAATCTTTTTAATCTAATATATAAAATTTACGACTTTATTTCCCAAGATTCCCATTTTTAAATGTTTATAAAATTTCCAGAAGACAAGTGACACACAATATATCAGTTAATATGTTCAGTGGGGCACCGTATGACACGAAACACGATAGGTGTAGGTTTTAAATTTGGGGACTAATTATATTGAAGCAACCTAACAAGCAATGTAATAAATAGTGCGCGTGAGGTGGAGAATATCTTACTTTAAAATAGATTCCCTGAGCCAACCACATTAGTATTATTAGGTCATCAGGTATGGAGATTAAGCCCTGAAAAATACGAAAATAGCTTCAAGATAAAATATCATTTATCACTATGATCCAAGTCATTAATATCAGTTTCGAATATTAATCTTATCAACTTTTAATATAAATTTATCACGTTTCATGATATTAATAAGTTTCTTTTAATATTAGGCTATTACTATTATAGAGAACATGATGAGACATTGATTTCCATTTTATGTGTCAATTTTACACCACACTTGTTGAATTTATTTTTTTTACATAACCCCGTGCTTTCAATACGATTGTTAATTTTTGTGTATTGGGGAATTATATTATCTTATATTATATTGTTGAAATTATTAAAAAAATATTACTAAGGTTTTTAAATTTAAACGGCTTGCTTGCATAATATAAAATAATTAAAATAAACAATTATAAATGTTTTAAAATATAAAAAAAATATTCAATATATTGATATTGACAAATCAATGATATAAGTATTAAGGCCCTCTTATTCATTACAAGAGTATTTATTGTATCTAATGTAAGGTATTTGCTACTATTTAAAAATGCAAATTCAAGATGGCGGCGGCCGTAAGTTGACGGACTTTACTTAACTTCTCGCTGTATCCCGCACTTGGCAGGTTAGGTAGAGAGATATTAGGAACCCAGTGAAAAGACACTCCGTTCCTACTAAGACACTAACATTTCCTACTTTCTACCGACGGCGAAAAGTACAACAACGTACCAAAAGCCAAGAAATGACAACATTACATTAAATTAAATATTTCATTTCCTAGAATGGGGATCGAACTCACAACCAGTCGCGCTTACGGTCGTACACTTAAGCCAATGTTCCAAATAAAATCAAAAAAAAAAAACCATTGAGCATTTAAGCAGATAATTGTAGACATATATACAGAAAAAAGATAATAACGAAAATAAGTTAAGAAAGGCTTCGAACCACAACAACAAAGTTAATACGGAAACAGGTCAAGCAGAGTACATTCGTAACCGCTTATCACGTTACTACATAATAAACTAATATAATGAACTGGTAAAACAAAGCTCGGCGGTTAATGTTGCCAGTCAACACCATGTCTTAAAATATTGGAGTGGAAGAACAGAACAGAGAGTATTAGCATTTGGTTCCTTCTGTTTGCCTCGGAAATATATGGGACACGCTAAATTGATTGTTTGAAAATATATTAATCTTTAATTCTCTCCCGTAACCTTTATAGTAACTTTAAAAAAGTATTAGACACCATTCGTGGCGGCAAGCATTTCCATTTTCCATCCATATCTAAATCGCAGCTTTCTGGCTACTGAGCGTAAGCTCGTTTTAGCTTAGTGCAACATATAGTTATCATAATATCTACATATTTTTTCACTATCAATCCTGGAAAACTTTTCAAGACAATAAAAGACGATATTTTTTCATCGCACATACAGGGGATATATAGAAACAAAACAACAGAGGCAAAGTAGCGTAACATCAATCTATTCTCTGCTTGACATTGTTTGTTCAGTGACAATAATTAAAATAAGCATAAATATTAGAGTTAATTCTGGTATAGTGGTAAATCTTTAGACTACGGTTATGGGTTCCCATTCGGAGCTCAACATACAATATTTCGGGGCACTGCACTATAGGTATATTACACTTGCAATCAAGATGTGTTAATCAACGGAACTCAACGACGCGCTTTGTCCTGTTACCAAAGCGAGGAAACGAACAAATAATTTACAGGTTTACATTCTGATACTGTAATATAGCACTGTCATTTCCTCAACAATGTGCCTTAAAAATAAAAATATAAATCCTGCAAAAATACAAAATTTTACACAAAATTCTTCTATTTATTTCGATTTTTACACAAATTTCATAGAAAATCTTCAGCTTTACGTAATTCTGTGCTCAATGTCTTACAAGCGAGAGCAAGGTCTCTACGATCGAGTATAAGCTTGCAGCGTTACGTGGCACGTGTTCGACAGGCTGTCCTGTTGAGAGGTAAATAAACCTTTTGAGCTTTACATGAGTTACGTAAATTTGAAATGTTTTTATAAAAAAAGGGGTAATAATTAGAGGTATTTACTGAAAATATAACTTAATGGTCACGGAGATAAATATTTTTATAAGTTTTTTTTTTCAACTTTACTTTTCACTTTGTTCCTATTTAGATATTGATTAGCTAAGAATTTACTATTGCGTCTCTTATAGGATGGAAGTTCAAGTAACGCACAATGGTACTAGATGCTATCTTCATTTCACAAGGTAAAATTTTCTACTTTTAGACAGGATTTCTCCTTTTTTGCTTTGATCGCCTTTTTCACACGAACACTACATTGACAGCCAGTTATTTTTCTGTTACTAACAGCGGAGGTTTCATTGTACCACAAAATTTTTACTTGTACTAAGTTTATGGAGGATATTTAAAAAAAAAATATTGCTCCGCCTACTTATGTAACTACAATAAATTACAGCAGTTTGGTTGTTTTTATTAGAATAGAGAGGCTATTGTAATATGACGAAACATTTTACAATATATTGGCTAGAAAATAAAAAAAATGACATGGATCCCAAGTTACCATGCATTTAAGAGGTGGTTAATATCATGCTACATATATATATATATATATATATATATATATATATATATATATATATATATATATATATATATATATATATATATATAT
>DWMZ01005389.1:0-10978 GCA_018249855.1 Eueides tales michaeli | reverse complement strand
ATATATATATATATATATATATATATATATATATATATATATATATATATATATATATATATATATATATATATATATATATATATATATATATATATATATATATATATATATATATATGCTGTGTGCCGTATGTTAGGTAGGTAGAGAGAACGTAGTACTGTCCCTATCTTACGATAAATCTCGAAAGCTTTGTGTGTTGGTTTTGGAACTTAATATCGCACTTTGCCTTGTTTCCAGAGAGAAGAAATAAAAGTATTAAATAGTTTATTTTCCCGGCTATTTTCATAATCATGTATTAGTATTTTTATATGATAGATAATTGTTATCCATCGTGGCGACAATAACCACCGTTGTTAAAGGTTTGATTCCCACTAACTATTGTTTACTAAAAAAGAGAAGTTACAAAAAATGTTTTATATCCTTTTCTCAATTTTTCATATGGAAGAGCATATAGTATAATTCTTACGATATAAAGATAGAGGAAACAACATTTTCTTTTTAATTCTAATTTTTGTTTTACGTTAAGTTTATAGAAAAGTTGTAATTGTCATCAATATGACATTTCTTATATATTATGTTGTTGTTTATAACTAAATTACATACGATAACATTATGAAGTGTTGGTGTAAAATTCTCAGCACTCTACACTAACAGTACAAGAAATAATTAAATAAATACAAGTTTACATGTACGTTCCTTAAAAAAGTAAAAATATTTTTGAAAAGTCTTAAATTTAATGTTAGCGTTAGTAGAAAGCACTAGAGTGAGAGATCGTGTACGCTAAGTAACGCTACTTGTAAAAGATGCATTTCATATTCTACAAGCAGACGCGCATCACGTTCTAAGTAAATGTATACATAGTTTAATGTGTACATACTTTTAGTGAATCATAGAACCAACATAAATATATTTGTATACTAAGAAATATATTTTTATAGCTGTTGATTCGAAGACCGTTCGAGGAACAGTTGCTAGGAACTATAACATTTAATTTCTAGAAATTCTTAAAAGTAGGATATTATCGAACTTTAATATACTTAAAAAATATCATAATATGTATTTTTTGTCACACAACACGCAATGACTTAGATGGAAACGGAGTGTCTGTTAAAAGATGATGAAAATGAAAACAATTTTTGGTATTCCAACATATACCCACGGATACATCCACGGATTCCGTTAAACTCACACGTTAATGTTTTATATTTACATAATATTTAATTATTTAGTATAATTAATGCTGCAGCTGAAATTTCTTTTAACATTTTGGCGAATACTGATCAACTTTTGGCTTTACGTACTGTAGGTTTTTTTATTATTATAAATTAATATAATATAGGCGTAAAATATAATTTAGGCCTTAGCCTTAATTATATTCATTTGAACTTTTGTTCATCAAAGCTTTTTTGAAACTTAGGAATATGTATATACTTATAAATAATTTTAAGTTTCTTCGCAAAAAATATAATTTGATTGTTGCGAAGTGAAGAGAACTTTCCGGCCTACGTTAAGCTAATTAATTATTAATATTATTTTGCATGAAATTTTACAACCCTTATGTTTAAAAAAAATTATTCAATAGTTTAAATGTTTTGTACCTCAAAGAGAAAAAATGGAACCTTTATAGGAGCACTTTGTCGAGCGTATGTCATGGCAACTTACTACAATATCATGTGGAGGTACCGAGTTGAAATTAATATAGTACACACAAAATCAAGCTTCAATCAACATTTTGAAAAGACGAGATCTTCGCATTGTTTTTTCTGTATTCTTATTTATTTGGAAGGAAATGATGGCATTGTATAACAAGGAATAATAATATAGCTTTTTTATATTATATAACAATATGATATAATAATCTCCAATATATATCTCCAATTGAAAGTGATTATTATATTTTTTTTAACATATTGGTATTTTTTTGAGTTAATGCTCATACACTCGAATCGACGCGAATCGGTTCATTACGCCTTTTAAATACAATGTACCAAAATTAATAGTTTTTGTGGTAGACAAAATTGCTTTTATCTATTGGGTAACCTTCTTTAAAACATCCTAGCATTAAAATTTTTGTAATTAACTTCTGTATTTTTTTATTGTTAATGTTGTAAACGTATACTACAACCATGTTTACGACTATCAATCTAACTATGAACATGTGAATTTTTACGACAAATGCACCCAGGGACACCTCAACTACTCAAATTTAATGTAAAATAGGAAAAATAACACAAATTATATACTATAAAAAACCGAGACAGCTACTTCTATCTAAAGTTGTATTTATTATTTATGTTATTAACGTGTTGACATATTTTATTTAACGACGACGTCACATAAAGAATAAACCTTTAACTTACGATTGCTTTGAGATATAAGTGACATAAAGGGATGGACGTAGATAACATAAAATGATCTCATAAAGTACGCTATAAAGACAACGAAGCGATGATCAAAGGCTGTTCAGGGTAAATATGTCAGTGATACAATTCACGTTAACCTATCAAAACGCATCGAACATTTTAATCTCCGGAGATGTATTGAGATATTTTGACAAGGGTATTTTAGAGACAGGCGTCAGCTCTAACACGTTTAATTATTATTAGGACGAATAATTATGAAGCTATTTCGTAGATAGGTATCTATAGGATAGGTACTACCACAGACCAGCGATTGTTTGCTTAACTACAAAATATTTAAACAATTATGGATTCTATTCAATTTCAATACAAAATATATTTAAAAGAAAAAAAATGTAGTAAAATGAAAAAATGTGAGAATACGGTAGTAAAAATAATTGAAATATAATAATTCTCTCAAGTCGATCTTACAGTCACCGCTTTACAATAATTTCCAGTCGCTTCAATACCATAATCAACGTAGAATTTAATTTTGAAGTTTGATTCAAATAATTAGCTACAATATTTTTTATATATCAATTCACTGTGATAAATCACTACCTAAATAAAATTACAGATTTAAAATCGATTCAATGTTCACGACAACAAAATGTTTAGATTAATAAACAAGAAGTTGCTTTTAACCTGAATTCTCTTACAACATATGATGACATAATAAGCTCTATAAGCCATAAAAGGTTTTATATTATACTTTAAATACTATAAAAAAAGTAAATTGAAGAAAAAGTATATGTGTTGACTGTATATATGTACCTAAATAAGTATGCCATGTTCATAAAGGATTGATACTAAAATTAAACTGATGCTATTAACATTTTTGTTAAAAACCTGTCGTTGCGCAAGGGAACAGTGTATGACAGTAAGCGCTACAGGTCATGGGATCGATCCCCACTCGAGGACATCCAATATTTAATATTTTCAATTTTAATTTAAATACTTGATGTTTCTTCATTTCTCTGCTAACAAGGCTAAGGCAATTTGCTTTAAGTGGATTAAAACAGGCCAATCACGAACACATGACGTGGTTTCGCGTCTACAATATCCCAAAATTTTTATTATCAACTTTAGTCTCCGGCCGTTCACGAGGCTTGTTTTGCTGATCAAAACTTTCGAAACAAAAATATTAGAACTAAAAGTGCTTTGTTTGCGATAGGGCGGCTATAGATATGATTTTGGGCCGTTTCTGTAGCTCTGGTACCACGGTGGAACTGAGTGACGCTAACAAAATAAAACAAAAAAATAATACAAACAAAACACAAACACACGTGTAAATAGCTATATAAAATTTAATTTAGAATTCTTAACCATAGAGGAAAAATTTATACTTAAATTGGCCAGAACGACAAAATGCCAATTTCATATGTAACGATCTAATATTAAATTAAATAAATAACCTGTATGTTCTTCACTTATATAAGTGTTTCTTAATTAATAATTATTTTACCACCCAATTTAAAGTAATCTATAATATTCTAAAAACTCTTATCTAAGTTTTATTTTATTAATAAAAAAATATTATAAAACGTATGAAAATTCCAGTAAATTTAATTCACTTGGAGCTGGAAATAAATCTAGGTAGAAATGTATGCTGCATTTCTATATAAAGAACATTAATATATCACGTTTTGAATGTAAGGGATACATTTTTAAAGAACGATTTAATATTATAATGAATTTTGCTACTAGTATATTTTATTTTCAATTCTAATATATTTCTTTTGCATACAATAAAATTGTATTACGTAAAATATAAGTATATACAGAGAATAAAAATGAAATAACATTCTATATAAACAATTTTTGGTAGTTGAAAAAATAAATTTATTTTTTCTATGAGGAATTTTGTCAATGAGAAATTTCCGTCTCCTCTTTCAACATTTTTCCACGTCAGTTACTTTCCTTTGACGAGCCGTTGTGCCATATTGTTTTCATCTGACGAGATAAGATACCTAAATCTTTAACAATCAAGATTGTACTTTTTAATGTGAAATGTCCACGCACGACTCTCGTTAAGCTGAGCTGGGATGTTGTTTGGTTTTATAAATTTTACTATAAGTGAAGATTATTTAATGTACACAATAATAATCTTCACTTACAGTAAAAAAGAATTATTTACACCGATAAGCATATATCCGTTAAGCTTAAGAAATGTTTAAATATATAAGGTGCAGCAGACAACATAATATAATGAAAGAAATACTTTCAATTCATTGCTTTTAAGCTCTAAGGTTTTTGTTTTCATAATGAAAAATACTATAAAAATCTAGACTAGACTTTTACTTGCATTTATTAAGCTACCTTATCGATAGCTTTATCATTTTCATAGTTTATATATATATATATATATATATATATATATATATATATATATATATATATATATATATATATATATATATATATATATATATATATATATTCTGTGTTTCAATCAAAATTTTATACGTTTTCACCTTTTAATAATATTCTTTTAGTACTATTTTTTTTACTTTCACTATCATAATTGTCATTTTGTATTTAATTTATTAAATACCTTTCCTCCGAATACCTAATTCTCCGATCCTAAAGGTCCTTTAGGATCGGAGAATTAAACATCAATTTATAAAATTAAATGTAAGCGGCCAATTTATTTAGAAATGAAATATACGATAAAACCAAACTTAGAACGAGCTTTTCAGTTAGCTTTTGCCGAATGTTCATGCCAGGCAAAACCACAGAACGATTGGTTTTAGCCAGTAACCGCTGTCGATATTGTTTTTATTAGTATTATATGAATATATAGATTGTACCTCTAGGAGTATTTTAAATTAATAACCAGCCCTTTGGAATCATTTACTCATTAAATTTGGGATTTGTATCTATTTAGGTTACTGTGAACAATTGAACGTCAAAATAGTTTCACTTGAAACTTCTAAATCTTGTGCCTCGAAGAAATAAAAAACAAAATTAAAAGTTACGTAATGATACTTATTTTACACACGAAGTTATGATTTGTTATCTTTTAGTTAAACTTCGAGAGCGACGCCAAGATATTTTAATATGAAGTCTTTTTCGCGTTCCCCGCTAAGTATTCTCAATCTGTAAAGCCATAAAGTTGAGAAGTGAATACGCAGAATATAGTTAAACTGTTCGAAATTGAGCAATTTATATTGTATATGTTTCTTTAGCAGCGATTTATATTTTCTTGACGTCAAAAAATATTGGATATAGAATTTATTCTTTATACTCAGCAATTATTCAGTTTTACTAACAATGGCAAGCATTTATTTAATTTTAATAACAACTTCTCCTGCCTACTGTGTTGGGAATAAACTGTAAAAATCTTATCTAAGAAAAATCATATCACATAAAAAAACACTGTGCTTAAATCTCATAGATTGTCGTATGAGCTCAGATAATAATAGAGAAAATAATAATAATAATAAGCAAAACATAAACACAGGTAATGTAGCGACATTAGGATTTGCAAAATTAGAAATTCATTAACTTTTCATACTCTATATTTTCATAGGGCCAAACATATTGTGCTGTTAATTTATTTAAAGTAATCGGAGAGTATAAGAGGCTTCGCAGTAAATTATGAAAAGATTTACCCTGAACCCAAGCTGCAGCTCAGTTTCGAGCTTTTTATTATAATAATTTTTATTTTTACTAGCGTTCTGGGTTTTATACACAAAAGCAACATCAACTCACATTTTTACAAAAATATTCATGTAAAGATATGAGTTCGAAATAATAGAATTTGCTGTTAGTAACTTGGATTTTTGATTATTACTACGAAGGCTTTAAGTTTTATTTAGAGTAATGTTTAGGGTGATTCTATAAAATTTAAACTTTCTTAAAATTTTACTTATAATTTTAAAGAAACAAATTGTTTAATTGCTTTGTTAAATACAATTGAATAACACTCTTCGAAGTGATTCTCGATTATTTCTAATTTTAAGTAATTATTAATATATGCCAACATTACATATATTTTATTATGCACATATTATGTTATATTAAACATTTGGAAACGTCGTAAATGTCAAGTCAGTTTATAATATTTGTCTATTGAAGCATATGTTTCGGTCATAATGAATTATCTGATTGTCCTAAAAGCACTATTGGAGGGTTATTATTAATGTTGTAATGTTGCAGTATTTTTGTAGCATTTTGTGTGTATGTTGGGATAGGTAGAGGTAACTAAGTGCTAAGCAAATCTAATCCCACTGTCCGCTTTTATTTTATGAGGCAGTCGAGTACTGGAACAGAACGCCATCTTTGTCTATCTGAGCGAAGAAATAAGAATTATTAAAACATATAAATTGGCGCGACAGCGACATTAAACACACACACACATCGTGTTTACAGTGAGTCGCTGCTCCACGGTGTCACTATCCTAAGCTCCTCGTAAACCTAATTAAATTATGGCGAATAATTAATATATTTAATAAGTCAGTAACATACGCTCATTTAAGGATTTCCGTACTTTAAAAATAAAAAAAATGAAATCCTTATTTAAGCTTTAGCTCCCCTGGTGTTACACGGGGCCGTGGACCACGGTGATCACTCACCATCAGGTGACCCGTACGTTTGTTTGCCTTGTCTTTTCCATAAAAAAAAAGTTAAGCGTTACTTTGTTGCCCGTCTTTGTTGTCCACCTGCTAAGACCATTTTTCTCGTGATCACGTGGAAAAATAAATATAAATAATAACATACAACGATGTACTCGTATTCAGAATCACTTGATCACATTGATCTCATTCATCTTGCATTTTAAAAAATGTTTGTATGATAGTTTAGTACTTATTTTTTCTTTGTTTGAACGTATATTCAATGCTTGATTAATTTATTTTATATATACCCTTGAAGATACTAAGAGTTTTAATCTACATCATCTATCATAACACCTTTAACTGCCTTAATTATCGCTGCTGTGTGTTTCTTGCTTGGTCAGCTCTAAATGTGACTGATGAAGCACTTAAGTATAGAAATTATAAAAAAATAGGCTATGAATTTAAATAAATGAAAATTAATCTCTCTATTCTATAAAATACTTTTTTTCCGTACAATTTTTTGTATGATAGTTGTTGACGTAGAAAATTGATATTGATTGATCGAGTGCAATCTGGAAGGAAAGGTGATCGAGAATATCAGAGCCCCCTAGTATGTTATAAAAATATATATTTTTGCACGTTGGGGTTGATTTATTTTTTTTCAATATTTAAATTTTAATTTCATATATACTTCGACTTAACTCGATAAAACGATTTCCAATTTGGCCTAACCAAATTGGGACGAAATTTAAAGAGGAATTCAGATAGTGGAGGCGAGTGAACGTTAATGCTCTTTTTGAAAACCTTAACAGTGATTCCGACACCTACTTGGCGAATTTAAAGAAGATTAATAAGTTATTTCTAATACCATAGTGAAATGTTTTGAACAAGATTACAGATTTGGCGGTAGAGATCGCCTACAACTACATGGAACTATAGAGAGAGAAATAATGTTTTCTTAGTGGCTTACGTGGAAATGTGTTTTATGGGGATGAATTTAACTTTTTTTTTGAGGGTTCATAACGAAACTCTTTAAAATATGCCGGATCAAAAGTTCGTAGTGCAAGAAATAGTAAAAAAAACTGATTGCATGTTCAGAAAAGAAACAAAAAGTCCAGTCGGTCTTAATACTGCAGTAATGAGGTTGAAATGTAGATCCCTGAGGCTATAAAAGTCCACCTTTATTAAGATAGAGGCATCCGTGGATCGTATGCCTAGTTTCACTTGTCCATAGCCTAGTGCTGTACTGAAATATGTTTATCAATAACAAATATTTAATAATAACGAAATCCGTCCTTGAACATGAGAAAAATTGCATATTTAAAATTTTAAAATAAGACTATTTCCATATTGATTATTACATTTCACACTTATTACTGTAATAGTCACTTGAATTTTACATAAAAAAATATAATATTGTATTTTAGATTATATATTCATCATCAATGACCATATGAGTTTTTCTTATGCTTAAAACTGTGTTTCTCGTCTTTTTTTGGTTCACAATATTTTTACAGCACTGTATTTTATTATCGGTTTTCCTGATAAAATTAAATAAATTGTAACAACTCTTTGAATCTGCCAAAGCACTCTGGCCACTAGCCATGCTTTGCTACTAAGCTACTTCAAGAATTTTATATGCTTACACTCATCACTACATTTTACAAATCTAAAAAAATTAAACAGGATTCTATATATCTATATTATCATTTTTTGCAATATTATATGAAAAAGTAAGAACGTATCAAAATATAGGCTTATGTTAAAAAATATTACACATTATCTAAAATATTTGGTATCTTTAACTTCGGATAATATTTTTAAATTCTTATATAATAATTTCTATGTGCTTATTTGAGCTGTAATAAAAAAAACTTAAAAAGAACAATTTTCTTTATCAAACTATAAACGTATCAAAAGGTATACGATTAAAATGTATGTATTAACTGTGCCTTACGGTAATTTTTGAAAAATCCAGTGACAGAAACAAATTATCTTCTTACCAACAGCGACATGTTCTCCTTCGTAATCTATTCCTCCCGCCGTCACCGCGACAAGGTGACCCTGGCGTACCTAATGCTGGCGCGCCGGAATCTTTCTGTTACATTTGCATATAAATTTTGAAAAGGCCTGATTTTTTTGTTTTTCGCTTTAGCTACAGCACGAAGTACTTTGTAATCTATAATTAATTATTTAATGAATAATTATTAGGTCATAGTATATAGATAAAATGTGTACACATATAATATAACATTACTTAACTTTACATATTAGTATACTAGCTGTTACCCGCGACTTCGTCCACGTTCGCTATTTTGGTCATAGTGACTTACACATAAAAGATAGATATATACTGTTGCGGACTTTTATTTCGAACTATTTAAGATAAATAATCCTACAGTAATTATCTTTGTGTAACTCCAACCGCTTAATCAAAACTGATAGGATAACGTGGATCTACAATTTCAATTTCGCCAAAGTAAGAACCAAAAATAAATAAAAAAAACATTCAAAAAATAAGTTACCGGTCTATAATATGGAGATGCCTCTCCATATTATAGACCGGCAATGCACCTGTAGTTCCCCTGGTGTTACACGGGGCCATGGGCAACGGTTTTAACTTACCATCAGGTGACCCGTACGCTCGTTTGCCGTGTCTTTTCCATGAAAAAAAAATTATAGGTATTTCATAAGATTAAATCCCGCCTTTGTCAATTGTATTCATTGCGAGAAACGATATTTATATTTATATTATAGGCAAAAATCATTACAATCTTGCACATAATATGAGTTCATTTCATAAATAAATATTACTTACATACGTGTGCACTATATCAAGAAGTCAACGTTTTTACTATTTTTTTAAGTGTTATTTGTATTTTTCTGTCCTAAGTGTATGTCCTACACACTTACTCGTAGGACAGAAAAAAATTTTATAAACGTATAAAAATTTGAACGTAGCAGGATTAGAACCCGCGCCTCTTGGAAACCGTTTAAGCGATCTATTACACTTTAATAACTTTTAGCTTTAAATGAGAAAAAATCTTACTCATCAATTTAACTTTGGTGTACAGGTGCAAAAATATGAGTAACTGAGCGCTAAATGCTTTTATGAAAGCTTTTGTTCGATTTAAAAGTGGCTAGCTCATTTAAACTTTTACTGGCGAGGTGATTTAATCTTTAAGTAACGCTGCACACTGTTTTAGTCAAAGCAGAAGATGTTTCAAAACCAGGTCACTTATAATCAAGGCATGAAAGCTAGTCTACCTCCAATGAAAATGTCGATCTTGTAGATTATTATTTACTGTACTGTCGTTCAATAAAATAACTAGGTGCGTTAACAATGATATATACTAAACAATTATCGATCAATAGATATTATTTCAATAATATAATTTATGACATAGAAACAAATATACGTGTGATATATGTATGTATACTTATATTATTATATTAAATCTGAAGTATAGTAAATTCAAGTGAATATTACAGTTTAGTTGAAATACGATATTAAAAACATATTTGAGTTTTATAATTAGGAAAGGCTATATTTTTTTTCTTTTTATTTATTCTCACATAGAAGAATGAATGATGCAGAAGAATCTTGGGAACCTAGTGTTAAAACACCCCGTTCCAATTATGGCACTATACATAGTTGCACGCTTTTCGTCATTATTTAGATATAATGATACAAAATATAATTATGTATTGTCTCTATATTTCAAAATAGTGTTTATTTGAATATTAGTAATATGCCGGAAAAAAAATTTTTTTTTACTTATTTTTTTAGTAGTTTCATTTAAAAAAACTGAAATAGCTATATATGTAATTTCTGCCCAAACCGCTGTGAGCCATGCTATCCATTCTATGAAACGGAATTTGGAACGGAGTTTATAAAACAATGATTACGTTCTACTGACTACGGTACATCAAATTCTGACAAAAAGTGTTTCACTCTATACCTACTAGGTACATACGTAGAGGCGACCAAATTCTCGATACACAATTCATGTTAGT
>DWMZ01005388.1:0-10979 GCA_018249855.1 Eueides tales michaeli | reverse complement strand
CAATTTGGGAACCTAGAATTGAGACACTAAATTCTCCATTATGACACCTCGTTTCCCACTTTCACCTCAAAAAATAATGCGTGTTGAGTGAAGGAACTCAGTCGGGCTTTGTCTCGTTACCAGAGCGAAGAAATGAAAATATTAAATATTCCATTACCCCAAGTGGGGATCCATCCCACAATCAATGAATTTACAGTCGCACTTATTAAAACCTCTGCGCCATGATGGCCTCTAATATTGATGAACATACAATCGATGTACATTTTTATAAAATAGCATATATCGGTTATATGGAGCTTAGTATAGTAAAGAATATGAAATATACTTAGCAATGCTTGTTTAACTTCCGCTCTCAATTCTATCAACCATCGATATATGTATATTCTTCTAATATAATAAACGAGGCCTCTCGTGGCGCAAGGGAACAAACAAGGACGAGCGTGTGACTGTAAAAACATATTGTGGGTTCGATAGACACTTGAGGAAATGAAATATTCAACGGAAATGGTGAACGGAACGGATTCTCTTAACACTACGTTCCCAAGTTCTCTCTGCCTACTCTGCAATGAGCGGGCTATGGCGTGAAAAAAAATATAATAAATATTATTGAAATTGTCCATAAAGAAAGAACATTTAACAATGGCAGAGTCATGGTAGTATGAAAATTTTATTTTATATAATTGAGATTCTTTTTCCACAAACTCAATGAGAAACATAATCTCAAAGAAATTTTGCTGCAGCAGTCTTAACAATAGCCCCCAAGTTCCTTCGCGTACCCTGTCATGATACAGAATACAGCGTGTAGCAAAGAAATAATAAGCTACCAGATTCTATATCGACATCCACTACATAGTACATAGGGGTAGAAATTACAGTAAATTTATCTTGATGGCTCTTGAAGTCTCAACAAAGGCACAGTTTGACTCGCGGCGTTGCGATAAACGGTGACTGGCGTTCAATGTGGGTGGGGTGAATGGAACAAGAACATCATTCACATCTGATTAGCTGGATGTGGCCATATTACTTTTGTTAGTTGTAAAATTATTTTTATTTCAATTTGTTTTTTTTTACATTTATCTGATTTAAAGTTGATAATATTTTTTTCTGCCATTTTCAATTTAGAAACGTTGGGTGTTTTTTTTATATATTTTTGTATAATTTGAGTAAGTTGATTTGGCTACGATGCGATTTCGTAAATTCTTATGTAGCTAAATTCGGCAGAAAGTAAGAAACTGATGTATATTAATGGGAGTGGAGTGTTTTAGCACTAGGCTACCAGTTACTCTCAGCCTAGTCTACCATGTATGAGTCGCAGCATATAGCTGATGTAGTAGTCTATTATGGCCTTGAGTATAACTATTTTGATGACTTAGACATTAAATCTCACTTTTTCCAAATTCCCATAAACGTTATTCGGTATGAAATTTAAACAAACACTCAAAATATTTTTTTACTCTGTATAAATTCAAACATAAGTATATTTTCAGAGAAGTATCGATGATCTTACCAACTCAATTTGTGTAGAATGTACATATATAAATAAAAGTGTTTTTATACTAATTTTTTTTTACTAAGTATATTTAAAAATACTTAGTAAAAAATGACTCTCAGTGACGAAAAAAAATCGTTTTTTCCTTATAAATAATACCAAATTCATTTTTTTAGTAATACCATAGTATTCTAATATATTTCTATCATGTTCACCCTACTGAGCCCGCACTATCGGGGTAATGGAGCAAATAGCCGACAGCAAACCCTTTGTCGACAGTAATTCGTGGGCACCAACGTCTTTGTACTATCACTTTTTATTTGAATGCAAAGATTGGTTCCCTTTCACAGATTATACTTTATGAATAGGTTTTTCGTTAGAAATATATATTTTTTAGTTGTTGTCGAAAACAATGACAGTTCTAATGGAAAAATCTTTATTTTTTTTCTATTTATGCATAATTACAGAGATCCTAGTTTTCTACTTTCCGGATAATTTTTCGAGTTGTTACGTTCGTTTCTTCGTTCATTCGTTCGTTCGAGTGGCGTAACTCAACGCCACGCTTTATTTATATAGAAATAGAAATAAATATTCTTTACGCCAAGTGTCGTTTGCAACGATAACTATATTAAAGTCAACCGCGTCTCACTACGCTATGACGTCCTAAAAGACATAAAATTATATCTAAAGAAAAACAAATATATTGTGTACGCGTGCAAGCGAATTAGTGAATTGTGGGTGGCGATTTCTCATCTTAGTATTGAAATATGTAATATTTTAGTTTTCTTGTTCTGGTAACTAGAAAAAGCCTCATGTAAAATGTGTGTTTCCAGGTACCCTAGGAGATGATAATACAGCTTTCAGTATATAAACAAAGTGAAACTAGTAACGATTTAGAAAATAGCATATAATTTTTCTATCGATCGATCATCGTAAGCTCTCATTATACAAGCTCATTTTGTTTAAAATTAATGGCAAAAGTTTGTCAACATTTTTCTGTGATTACAATCGCGAATTATATTATCACAAAATGGCTTGGGATTCATCTAGAGTATTGTTCAAGTAAGATTTGGATGCTATTGTCAACATTTTGATAGTATGTATTTAAAACATAGGTAAAGTTCATTAGTCCTAAAGTGATTATATTTACATACTAATAAAATTGGAGTGTCTGTCTATGTTTTCCAAGTATACGTGTATTTTATAGGTCATAGCTGTTTACATAATAGAAAAATGAATACAAACAATTTAAATAAATGATGAAATGTTTTAATTTCTTCGCTTAGAGAAAAAAAGCGCGGTGTTAAGTTTCGCCACTCAACACGCAATGCCTTAAATTCGACGAAAAGTGAGGAACAGAATAGAGTGTCTTAACACTAGGTTCCTAAGTTCCTTCTGCCTGCCTTACCAAGTGCGGGACCATAATGTTTAGCTGAGGAGATACAATTTAAAAAAAAATTGTCGGGGCTAATTTCCAGAAAACAGGTAGATAAACCGATATTCTTGGACTTCACCTAAAATATATATTTGTATATAATAAAATAAAATATGTTTGTATATTAAATAAATATTTGTATAGCACAAGCGGGCGAAGCCGCGTTGAACGAATAGTTCTATAATAAAAAAGTAAATATTCCTTATTACAATTTGAATCTATAACTTTCAGGGTAGGCAGAGGGAACCCGGGAACCTAGTGTTAAGACACTCCGTTCCACATCCGTTCCCGACTTTCCGCCGAATTTGAGGCATTGCGTGTTGAGTGGTGGAACTCAACGCCGCCCTTTGCCTTATTACCAGAGCGAAGAAATGAAACATTAAATATTTAAATTGAAAGTTTAATTTCCTCGACTGGGGATCGAGCCCAGAACCTGTCGGTTACAGCCACACGCTTGTGCCGCTGCGCCACGACAGACCTCAAACCTATAACACAATCCTATTAATCTATGCCACACTAACAATTTAACTGAAACATTCAATCATTAAAGACAGTCGTTTACAACCATTCCCATAATATTCAGCAATGTAAACGGTTTTTAATAAACATTTCTTCTTTAAGCACGTTGTAAATCGACTCGTCTGAGTATTGAAATAAAATACCCACAGAACTTTTTACAGAGCTATAGCAACTGTTTAAACATTATTGCATACTCTGCGCTATCCTTCTTGTGTTTGTTTTAATGATGTTTTCTGTAAACGGGTCTAATGTTATCTGTGGTTTTGTTCCTTTTATTTATTTTCATATAGTGATTGAGGCCTGTCGTGGCGCAGTGGCACAAGCGTGTGACTGTAAGAAACAGGTTGTAGGATCGATCCACACTCCCCACAATCCAAAAAAAATATATTATTCAGCTTTTATTTTCAGCTACACGCTGTATACCGCATATGGTAGAGTTGGCAGAGGGAACTTGGTAACGTAGTATGAAGACACTACACTTTACTCTTCACTTTCCGCCAATTATGGTATTGCTTGTTAAATAGCGGAACTCAACGCCGCGCTTTGGCTTGTTACCACAACAAAGATATGAAAATATTAAATGTTTCACTTCTTCAAGGGACCGAATCCGCAACCTGTCGTTTACAGTCACGCTGTGCCGCTGCGCCACAGCAGGCCGGAGGTCTAATAAAGTAACTTGTGGTTTTATTTCTTTTATTTCTATTCGTATATTGATAAAACATTACTTAGCTAACTATTTTGTATTAAGCAAAGATACACACAAGTTCAAATTGAAAACGTTTTTAAGAAAGTATTTCATAATATTTCTTTCTTCATAATATTATCTTTTCGTGTTCGTACTTTTAATTATAAGAATTTCTCCACTTTTTTCTCAGTTTCACGCTGTATTCCGCACACGGGAACTTAGGAACCTAGTGCTAAAACATTCCGTTGCGTTATCCACTTTCCGCAGAATATATGGCATTGTATGTTAAGTGGCAGAACTTAACGCCGCATATTACCTTGTTACCAAATCAAAGAAATGAAAACATTAAATACTTATTTTTTTAATTTCTTCGCTCTGATAACAAGTTAAACCGCGGTTGAGCTCCACCAGTACGTAGGTAACGTCGCTAAAATGATCAAATGGAGTGTCTTGGCTGACCCTTGATTCTTTCAATTTACCCAGACAATAGGGCATAAATGTCAAATAAAAAAAAAATCCGTCAAGTGCTAGTCAATCAAAGGTTTTAGGATAGTAGGTCAACGGGAAGTACAAGTTGCAAAAGTAAATTACAAGCTTGCTAAAAGTTTTCATATTATAATAGGCTCTCTGATATAAATAAAAAAAATCATTTTTAGGATTAATTTATACTGCAAGTTCTCACTTCTTGCCAAGGTACATATCGTAGATGCACGGGAAGTACGGACTGACCAAAGTGATCATATAAGGGTTCCATTTTTTTCTTTTGTGTCACAGAACTCAAAAAATTGTACACTTTTAGCATAAAATACAAAACAAAAGTTAATTAAGGTTAAAAATAAAATGTTTTACACAAAAATCATTAATGTTTTATGGTAACTCTACTTAAGAGCGGTTCGTGTAATAGCGCATACAGCCGGCCGCTAGTCTTTGTCGATGGTATTCTTTGCTCTATCCATACTTACTGTCTTTGTGGGCTTATTCGAGCTTTTGTTCTTGGAAGTTTATTTAAAATGAGTAAGATATAATGTTTGAGCTTAAATTTGGCTAAATTTTTTGTTAAGACCATCATAGCGCGGTGGAACAGCGTCTGACTGTAAACATGAGAACCTAATTCATTCTTATAATGACACTTTAGTTCTCACATGTAGAGTTGCGGAACTCAACGCCGCGCTTTTACTCGTTACCATAACGGAGAAATGAAAATATTAAATATATAATTTTCTCGAATGGGAAAAGAACCTACAATCTGTGACGCTTATAGTCGCATTGACCTCGATTCATATTAAAATTCATATTAGGATCATTTCCTCGTTCTGGCGACAATATAAAACGCAAATTGCCACTTCACACGTAATCGGGGAATGGACAACGGAGTGGCACAAACATTTTTGTTTTATTAATTGTATTAGATCTCTATACTTACCGTATTATGTAAGTTTCACTAGTCAAATTGTATTCTTGAATATAAGGCGGTGTGTGGGAAAAGGATATTTTGTCAGGATGTTTGTTTCTTCTAATGTTCCTTTACATATAGTATGGGATTCAGTGCGTAGTCACAAAAATGCCTAAATAAAAAACGTATACAGACATTTAAGCCTTAATGACTATAAATTCGATGATAATATTTATTAGTTAGTTGTAGTTATACAAAAAATAACGTTGCAATATATACATATTCATTTTGGTCTATACACGATATATATCAAATATTTTTAAAGGCATTTAAAGAAGAGACCTGTCGTAGTGCAGGGGCACAAGGGTGTGTGTACAAACGCGACAAATTAGGTTCGATGCCCACTTAGAGAAGTGAAATATTTCATATTTCTTCACTCTGGTAACGGCAAAGCGCAATGCCACTAATTCGATGAAAAGTGAGAAAAGGAACGGAGTGTCTTAACACTAGATACCCAAGTCCCCTTTGTGGGTCATTGTTAAGCTAGAGGCATTAAATAGCGTAATAGAATCAAAATATTTTATTTATTTTTTGTTTATTTATCTGTGCAAAAAATAACAAATTTCAAGGATTTTTAGCATTTTAAAAACGGCTTAACTGATTTAATTGTAGTTTACACTATTATATATCGAAAAGATAAAAAAGTTATACTATTTTAAAAATTGTTGTTTCACAATACTTCTATAAATAATGTTTTAATTAGATGAAATTTTCTTGTTAATGTGTACATATTGTTTCAAATTTTATTGTTACTAAAACAAATGTAATATATATGAATAAATTAATCGTTATATAGTTCAAGCGGGCGAAGTCTCGAGCGAGTCCA
Source organism: Eueides tales michaeli (assembly GCA_018249855.1). Classification (NCBI taxonomy): domain Eukaryota; kingdom Metazoa; phylum Arthropoda; class Insecta; order Lepidoptera; family Nymphalidae; genus Eueides; species Eueides tales. The sequence continues at coordinate 4,572 of DWMZ01005388.1, read as the reverse complement.
TGGAAATACATTTAAAAGTATTTTAAATTGGAGATAGCCGCTAGCTTTGTACGATGCCAAATTTCTAGCATTCGATACGATTCATTGACCATATATGCTTCCAATAAATATTATAAAAATCACAATAGAATATAAAGTTATATATAGTTTTTATTGTTAAAAGTTATATATTTTTTTTTTTTTATGGATAAGACACGGCAAACGAGCGTACGGGTCACCTGATGGTAAGTGAGCACCGCCGCCCACGGCCCCGTGTAACACTAATGGAGCTACAGGAGCGTTGCCGGTCTGTAAGGCGGATGGGCACCGGGGCCCGGCATTACCCAATGCGAAACGCAGTGACCAAGGTCACTACTTAACTACTTAACTTATATAAACGCCAACAAAAATTAACATCAAGGATACTTTCAAATGTTTACCTATCAGTGTTCATAAGATACAGTCTGAAGACAGACAGACAAACAGACCGGAGTTTTAGTTATAGGGGTCCCTCTTTACCCTTTCAGTATGGGACCCTTACAAAAGATTCTATTGTAGCGCTGTAGGAACATCGTGGGATCGGTAACGTGATGGTTATCTTCTATACCTCTTGAACACATGAAATATATACATTTCTTTTCATGGTAAGACATGATGCGGCGCTCAGTTCCACTACTCAACACATTGTCTCAAATATATGATGTAGTAACGTGTAGTAAAGAAAACGTGAATAACTGATTAACGACAACGCGTGAGGTCGAAAAAATATTTCGTTCGATTAGAGTATAAAACTGCAAAGTAGCTTTTTAATGTTATTCTATACTAGTCAATGCAGTTAAAAAAAAAACATTCTTTATAAACGGGAATCGAACTTACAGCTCTCAAGTTATGTAATCAGACACTATACTACTGCGCCACAAGGATCTGATAATTACTACCATTTCTAATTTCAACTACAAAACAAACACTAAGATATTTAACAAGAAAATATATGTAACAACAGCGTTTATTAACTAAACGACAATGAAATGAAAACATACATACTCGTACATACAAACACGAATTTCTCAGCTTCACACTGTATCGCGCACATAGCAAGGTAGGCAGAGGGTACTTGGTAGTCTAGTGTACAGATATTCCGTTCTCCATTTTCCGCCAAATTTGACACATTGCGTGTTGAGTGGCGCAATTGCAAGTCGCGCTTTGTCTTGTTTCTAGAAGAAATTAACATAATAAATATTTCATTAAAACTTCATTGGTAAAAAGGCAAAAGCGCGGCGTTGAGTTACGCCACTCAACATGCTATGCCTCAAATTCGGCGGAAAATTGAGAACGAAAGTAGATCTGAGCACTAGGTTCCCAAGTTTCCTTTATCTGCCCTGCCATGTGCAGGATACAGCGTGAAACTAAAAAAAAGATTTCATTCTAGAGTGGGTATCGAACCCACGACCTTTCGTGTATTGCTTGTGCTCGCTTGCAGTAACATGCTTGTGCTTGTGCCCATGCGCCTCGACAGGCCCCAAACGTACCCATATGAAAAAAATAAACATAATCGCTGCTAATAAACGAAAGTATTTAATTTTTAAAGAAAACCAACCCTCGGTAATGAACTCGTGGTGAAAAATAATAATAATTAATGATATTAGGCCGACCTTTTTAATGAAGGTTTTGTAGATTACACGGTATACGATTTCTTGGTCGTTTTTTTTAAGCGGTGGAGAATATGAATATTGTATTTTTGTATAATTATAATGTGAAATGAGATTTTTCTGTGCAATCAGAGAAAAGAGGCCTGTCGTGGTGCAGGGGCACAAGCTGTAAACCATAGGTCGTGGGTTCGATACTCACTCGAAGAAATGAAATATTTGATATTTTCAAATGAAATATATAATATTTCTCTTTCTTAGCTATGCTTACAAAGCAAAAAGTCGTGTTGAGTTCCACTTTTCAACACCCAATGCCTCAAGTTCGACGGAAAGGAGTGTCTTAACACTAATTTATTTATTCTTAGATTACACAATATAGACCGAGTAGAAAGGATCAAGTATTAAGGTACTCCACTCGGCTGGTGTTTTGTCTTCTATCTACAGTTCAAAACAAAGTTACGTTTAAATGCCCTAGAGTAAGCAACAGATTTTGATAAGGTTTATTCTAAAGATGAATGTATTTAATACGAAACTTGAGCTTTAAGAATCTTATTAGTTTTGTATTTTATTTCATACAATTTTTGTATGAAATAAAATACAAAACTACTAAGATTCTTAAAGCTTTTATCTATAATATACATTTCTATATTTCGGATATCCTTCTATCTTTGTATTGTAAGTTCTAATTTCGTTGCAAATTTTATAACAGAAATATTTTTTTAAATTATTTAAAAAAAAATAGAGTTGATGTAAACATTTCGATTATACGGCAAATTTTATACACACAAAACACAGCAAATCAATGTATTTTTTTCCAGCTTCGCGTTTACGGCTGATAATTTTACATATAAAAACTGATTAATAATTTCATAGTTTTATAAATTGAGTTAAATTATTATCAATATATAATAACTATATTGCAAATTTTTTTTGTTAGCTTCACGCTGAATCCCGCACGTGGCAGGGTAGGCAGAGGGAATTTGGGAACCTAGTGTTCAGACACCCTGTTCCACTTCAGTTCCCCAATTTCGAAGTTGAGGCTTTGCGTGTTGAGCGGCGGAACTCAACGCCGCTATATTGCATAATACAAAATTCAATGAAATTTATTTATGTTACGTTTCATTAAAATTAATTTACATTCAGTATGTAATTCAAATATTTTTTTATATAAAATATTGAGTCCAGTTAGCCGATGTTACCTCTCTCGCTTGCATGCTCAGCTTAGGCGGAACGTGACATCAAGTCACTTTTTTCATGCCTGTAACCGCGTTTATCGCATTATTAGACGTTATCACGTCAAAAAATCTTCCTTAAAAGATATATGTAAAATTTATAAATAAGCAATTAGCTGACCTACCTTACACTAAAGACTAAAGAGGATAAATTTCTTTCGCGATACCTTTCATATGATCGTTACAAAGCTTAAAGAGGCTTTTATTTACCACTTGTAATTAAAAGCTCGGCTTCCGAAATATAACTTCAAAGTCATTATGTCATAGACACTAGCTTCTAAGGAAACGCACGTATGGGGGAGTAATACATATATATATGTTACATGTTCGATTTCCGTTTGAGGTAAACATTTTATGTGTTAGATCTTTGTGTGCACTTTATATATGTTTTATGTAAGAATTTTTATAAATATTTAGTAACTTTAGAAAACTTAATTGTAGTGAATTATAAAACATAAAACCATGATTTATTTTTCGCAATAATTTCAAGAAATATTCACATAGTCCTTATATTAGAGTTATCTTCCAAACTCTTTAAGACATGTAAATAGCCATTTTACAGCGTTCAACGCCGTGTACCGAAAAAAAACAATCATATTACTAAAACTCTCAGAACTTTTCAAAAGCTCTATTTATCCATTCTGCTCATTTAGGTATTTAATATTCAGACGTTATCTAACCGCAATTTCTGTATTTTGATTGAAAACTCATATTTATGTTTACTTACTGAGTTTCTAACTCCACAGCATTCTTTTCAACTCTATGACATACATTTTATTTAAAAATATATTAAAGAATTAGTCAATTGTATTTAATAATATTTATAAAGGATGTATGCGTAATTTTTTTCTAGTTTCATACTGTATATTGTACATAGTAGGGTAGGCAGAGAGAGCGTAGAAAATTAGTGTTAAGACACTCTGTTCCCATTAATACTCTTCCGTTCCCTATTTTCTGCCGAATTCTTAAGGCATTGCGTGTTAAATGACATTCCACGCTTTGCCTCATTTCAGCCTGTCGCGTTTACAATAGCACAGCTCGTGCCCTTCAAGCTAACTTTAATATTATGTTGAGTGCTTTAATTAAATAATTAATAAGTGTATGCACATTATACTAGGATGTACTTACCTAATGTTTACTATTTGTCTTGTTACTGGAGCAAAGAAATAAAATATTTCAATCTCTACAGTGATAATTGAATCCACGACTTACGACAAATTTTGACTGATTTTTTTTTATATAGGTCTTATAATGAGATACTTCCGTTTCCCTTTTTTTCCCAAAATTTAAGGTAGGTAGTGGAAATTTATTACATTTTTTTTCTAATAAAAACTCGTTAAATATTTCTAAAGTATTACTAAATTTAAAAATACAAAATTTAAAAACGTATAAAAATTTGAACGAAGCAGGATTTGAACCCGCGCTATTTAAAAAACTAAGTGTGGAATAACATTTTAAATATATTAAAAATATACTAAAACCTGTTAAAATTGTATGCAATTATATAGAACAAAACCTCAGAAAGGTATCTAAGAGCTTTCTACTGGGTATTTTCCGCTACTTCATTCCAGGCGTTCGTACAGCGTAGCGTCTCTCATGCTAAGCAGGCATGTACCCGAGCTGCGGCAGCCAATCAGTGCTTAGGCCGCCACTAACGGTCGCTCCAAACCGCGCTAGGTCCACCAGGCAGCCCTTCGCCTTAGGCCGGTACAGAC
>DWMZ01005387.1:0-10980 GCA_018249855.1 Eueides tales michaeli | reverse complement strand
ACTGCGCAATTGTATTAAAGTAATAATATGAAATAGAGTAGTTATCTGATGGTCTCTAAAACAAGAATTTGGATAAATTAAATTTAAAAATTAATCTTTTTAAAAAGTACTTAGAGAGTATCATCCGATTTATCTTTCATCTACACCCCTAGTTCGTTGCCACTTTAGAAAAAATGTAAGCGCTACGTGAGATAACACTGTCGAGTAAATTATTTAATTTAGACTTTATTGTCGTGTAAAAGATCGCTTAATTAATGTCAGTGGAGCGATAAAGAAAATATATTTGCATTTTATTTAATGGCGAACGCAATTTTGATATACATTTTTAAATATAAAGATACAAAGGGAACATAGTGATAAATTATTTCTTTGAGGTTTATCGTGGCGGGCACAAGCAAGTGACTGTAAACCGACGAGTTGTGGGTTCGATGTCTACTTTTAATTTTCCTGTCGTTGAATTTTGCTACTCAACACGTAATGCCTCCAACTTAGTCAGAAAGTGGAGAACGAAAGTGGGGATCGAATGTGGACAATGAAAGTGGAGAACGAAAGTGGAGAACGAAAGTGGAGAACGAAAGTGGAGAACGAAAGTGGAGAACGAAAGTGGGGAACGAAAGTCGAGAACGAATGTGAGAGTGGGAAGATGAGAACTGTGCCTTAACACTAAGTTCCCGGTTTCCTCTGCCTACTCTGCTATATGCGGGATGCAGCTCTAAGCTGATTTTTTTAGGGCAAAGGGAACTTGGGAATCTAGAGTTTAGACACTTTCATCAATTTCTCACTTTTCGTCTAATTGGCGGCGTTGTTTGTTGCGTGGGAGGCACGTTCTACGTTGGTACCACAGCGAATTAAAAATGAAAACATTAAATATTTAATTTGAAAACATTTAATACTTTTGAGTTAGTGAAAAAACGAAGATAATGTACATAGATACCATTTCCTTAAATGGGACACAAAAAACGCGTCAACAGTCACACCTCCTCAAGATTCGATAGTTATTTTTCTAAATATGTTCGAAGAAACCACAGCTCTCGAACACCTAACATCATATTATTTTTTGGTGACACGCAACATAATCTTTAACACGCGACTTATAAATTTACATAACGGTTAAATCGATATATTTAATACGTAATACTATGAAAGTCTTTTTGTTTCGAAATAATGGTCGTTAATTACAATTTGATTGTTTCTTATTGTATTCATTTCTAGAAGAATTTTACGATACTGGCTTCAAATATTATGTTTAGTTTGAACCAAGAATACTAGATTACATCTATAATATGTATTATATAAAACTCTTTCGTTGCTCAGTGGTTTACATATAGCGTACAATAGAAAGTATTGTACGCTATATGTAAACCACGTAAGTAAAGATGAATGTGTAGATGCAATCTTTTCGGAGTTAAAAGGGGTCACATATCCAATGAAGAGATACACAAAATGGTAGGTACCAGCGTGGATGACATGGCGAGAAAGAAGAAGATGAGAAAAAGTGCTCCGGTGGTTTGGGCACGTCGATGCAATGAGTAATGAAATAATAGCAAAAAATATTTATATAGGAAAAGTAAGTGTTAAAAGAGATAGAAGAAGACCTCAATTGACTTTTAAAAACAGTATCAACGATTGAAAACCCCCCGCAGGGCCTTGTGTGATGAAGTTGATAACAGTGGACGAGGCAAAAGGAGTATGCTGAGACCGTAGCATTTGGCACTCCATTCTTTCTGACTACCCCGCTAGTGCTAACGTGTGAAGGTAAAACAAAAATATTAAAGTTCGTATAAGCAAAGTTGCCGGCGGTTCCTTGTATATTTACATTATGGCTTTAATTGCAATTGCTTTTTTCTAAAAGAAATGTTATTTGGCAGTTGAATATTCAATTGAGAATTCTATTAGCTCAAACCTTAATGAGAACACGGCATCATAGGAAAAGTTTCCTTATCTCCTTAAGCTACGGTATATTATTTTGTGGCAATCACCTAAAAGACTTAGCTACCCGTTTAAATTTCACGGTAAAGGTGATCTTCCACAGATTTTATTGTTTTATGTATATCTATCTCGGGAATAATGACGTTTTTAGTCGTTAAGATTATTTAGGAGTGTTTACTGATAAAAAATGTCAATTTGGTATGTTTGTATTCATTATTTACTTTGAGTGTAATGTATATGTGCTTGAGGTCTGTCAACAGAGGTGCAAGTGCTACACTGAACTGAAGCAATTAAATATTTAGTATTACAATTTTTCGAGTGAATTGACATTTCATTTTTCCAAATATGATGTTTCATGATTGGAATGATGATTTGATTTCAATTCTTCGTTCTGGCAACAAGGCAAAGCGCGGTGTTGAGTTGAGCCACTCAACATGCAAGGCCTCAAATTCGGTCGAAAATATGGAAAGGAGCGGAGTGTTTGTCATTTCTAATAGAAACAAAAATATGCGTCTAATACGTGTCTATAATTGATTTCTGCAATAGTTTGCTATTGTAGACCCTTAAATTAATTATGAAGACAATGTTATAAAGAAAGATGTAGCTAAGTATTGTTAAAGGATTAAAATTGTTCATGAATTAAAAAAAGCACAGATTTTTTTATCCGATTCTCGGTCTTCCTCAATGCATCAATTTTCATTATTTAAACTTAAAAACAATTTATTCAAACAGACTTTTGCAAGCACTTTTTTTGTAAATCTTTTATATATATAGTACAATTTATTTATGATAAGTTTTTTACTTAATAATTTTTTATTTTTTACTCTTTATATTTTCACTTGATTTTCTCTTAATATGCGTCATTATTACAAGGTGATTTGGATAGATATAATTTCACCAGAGTGTAGCCAAAACAAACAAATCAAATGAGTCTAAGCACGATTTGTCAACCTTCTTTAGTTCAAGAGTCCCTTTTGCCACCTTCCGGCTACATGCACAGTCTTTGGTTATTCCTTTTGTAATATATTGAATTTTAAAAATCAAGTCCTTCCGTTTGATACCCATATTAGGTGGGTTGTGCAAAAGTTTGTAATCCGCCATTTGGGTGTGTGAATTAACAACTGTATTGATTATATGTCATTTTGTTTTTAATTGAAGTTGAAATTGTATTTTCAATTCTAGCTGAATCTGCCGCTTGAAAACAAATTAAGCTTGTAATATTTCACATTAAGACACAAACTAACACGCCAAGTAAACGAAAATCACTTGCCGTAAAATTAAACAGACTCTTGTCATTAACTACCAAAACATGAATATAAAAATAAACTTCCCTATATAGAAATCGAAATCGCAAAACCCTCACATTTAAAACACAGTTCCACTGTATCAGTACATCTTTTATATTTTGTTATCATTTCATGGACAACAAGAAATCAACTTCTATTGTCAGTGATAAGAACAAAAGATTCAATAAATAGAGCCGACTGAGGGTAAAATCAATCTACCAACGTTTTCTTAGGGTGTCCAATTCAGAGGCATTTTGCGGGAGCTTCTTGTTATTATATTTATTTGTATAAATGCTTATTTCATTACTTAGTATGTTGATTTCTTTATTTATTCTTTTTACGTAATAATCTTTGTATTCGATTTGTCAGTCTGTCTATTTCTTCCAATTAAATATTTACAACTTTCTCTCTTGTATCATAAAAACTATAGAAATTGCAATTTTTACGAAATTTTTAAATGATGTAAAATCAAGAATACTATAGGGCCATTCCAGGGCGAGGATGAAATATTTAATTTTACCTTACTCTAGTGACGAGGCAAATCGTGGCGTTAACATCCGCCACTCAATATCAATATCACCAAAATCTGGCGAAAACAAAATACTTTTATGGAGCGTAGTATATTAATCTTAGGTGTCCACGATCCCCTTATCTAAACAGTTGTGTGCGAGATACAGAGTGAAGGTAAAACAATATTTTTTTTAAAAGCCGTTACGTAAAATTTTGTCTTTTTATAAAGTAATTTAAATAAAAAAAGGAATGTATGAATTACATTTTAAATTCTAATGTCGATCGATGTCAACTGAGCGTAAAGCTATAAAACATGAAATTAAATTAGGTAACTTTGCACTTTGAAGTAAAATTTTAAAATTAAAATTCATAATTTCTCTAAGAAAACGAGTAAAATATGTTCACCCTAGTAAAGCACTCAGCTACGTAATTCAAAAATTTATATTCAATAAATAATCCATCAAACCGTGTCTTTAGTTTAAACGAGCAATAAATATGTATATTAAAGTAAATAAAGTCCTTAACTTATCAATCTTTGTCGTGATTAGGTTAACTTCAGGCTTCACGCTGTATCCTGCATATTGCAGGATAACCAGAACTCCGATTTTTTGACATATTATGTGTAGAGTTGCAAGAATCAACACCGCATTTTGTCTCGTTATTAGACCGAATAAATTATCAAAGCACTATTAATTTAACACATTCTATATTCCAGAAATAATTTTGGTTATAATATAATATGACAAACTTTTGATGAGTTCTACTAACGTTAATAGGTTTCATTTAAAGTAATTTTGAAAGTTAAATTATAAGTCGCGTTTGTATTTAGTTAATTAGTTTATAATTACATTTTCATCTCAATTCGAGCGTCGAATTTGGCTGGTTAAGCACATAAGGTGATAGTTCAATTCGATTATTTTTATTTAAGCTTCACACTGTACCCCGCAAATGACAAGGTAGGTAGAGAGAACTTGGGAACCCAGCGTTAATATGATTACATTCTCCACTTTCCGCCGAATTTAAGGCGTATTGAGTGACTGCGCTTTGCCTTTCATATCAGAGCGAAGAAAAATAAACACTATTTTTTTATTTCCTCGAGTGGGAATCGAAGCCACCATTTTGTATATGACAATAATTTATATGCCACCGCTTCACGATGGATTCAAACATGTTTCATCCATCGTGAAGCAGTGGCATATCGTCAGCATCAACATGATGGTGATTGTGGATTTGTTCTCCACATGTGGAAATGAACCGATAAATATTTTATAAAAAAATTGTGGCGCTTTTTAGGTATAAAGCAGATGGTACTTTAGTGATCCGGTCACGTATTGTTTAACGTTAAAAAAAATATGGTATGGATTTTTGATTATGGCGTTCCGAACGTGCCAGTTGAGTACTTATAAATTCACCAATATCACGTTGTATACATTGAATAGGACATGGTGAAGGTTGTACGGTAGAGAACAAATAATATTACACAATAGGAGAATGCATGTTAAGAAAAGATCTCCGATACCTGTTCCAATTTCGTATATTAGTTCTATTTTTTGAATAAAAATATACTACTTCACTTTCTCTTGTCTCAACTCTAGCTAGACATTGCGTGACCCGAATTTACGCTTCTTAGTATCTAATAATTTGAATTTTGGCAAAAAGAGGGGTTATTCTCTATTTACAGTTATATATGCAAAATAAAGCAGTAAAATAAAAATAAAAGTAAATTGCACTGAGAGTATCAAGAAAGCTCATGAAATATGAAACAAAAAGAAAATTTTCAAGCAGTATTCTGTCAACCATAGTTGATATTTTTATAATTGACAGCTTGACAAAATTATAGGTGATTTGTGAAAGTAAAAAAACGTATTAAATGTTTCATATTTATTGTACTGTTTGTTGTTGGTAATTGTGTTTATTACTAAAATCACTATCTGTGTTGTTTGTCATTGTGAGATTCCTTTTCCAGCTTCACTTAGGAAACTAGTGTTAAGAAACTCCCTTCCACTCCACATTCTGCTAAATTTGAGGCGTTGCCTGTTGATTGACGGAATTGAACGCGGCATTGTGAAATTCTTAAACTGCCCATTATTACTAATCTAAACTCAGAAATTGTCAAAGAATGTAACCATTTAACAATTAAACTATTTACAGACAGTAAATTTAATCGTTTTATTTTTAATGTAACATATATGTAATACATATCTAAAAGGAAGGATGGAAGGAGGACCTAAAAGGAACCAGAATAACTCTCGTTTACTTTCAACGGAGTTCGACAATATTTTTAAAGCAAAAGAAATTGATAATATTAAAACTTGATATTAACTTTTAGCTACTGGACATTAGTATACTGAAAAGTATACCGAAGCAGAAACAAACCGGGAAATCCAATGTTCTAGTTAAAAGTTACAGATTTTTAAATTTATCAAATAAAATAAAATAAATATATAAATAAAGTAAAACTATGCGAGTAAGGGGAAAAACTTTGAGAGCAATACGGCTTCTCCAAAGGCAAGTCTTATACCTATGCGAGCTATACTTCTTCAAAAATGCACTTAACATTTTTGATACTAGAAGTCACAAAGTGCCATTTGAGTATTTGGTGATTTATTCAAAGCCTTTGGCTGTATAGAACATGAAACTCTGCTACAAAAACAATAACATTATGGTAAACAGGATGTTGTCCTAATCTTATTGGGTTGTATCTAATCTAAAGAATCAAGTATGTTAATACAAATAATATATATTCATCTCGATCTCATTTAAGGATAGACGGTCTTCAAGGATCTATTCTTAGTCCCCTTTTATTTCTGCTTTATATTACCGATCAACATTTTATGTTTAGAGCTCATGTGATATTGTACTGTTCGCAGACAATACCTCTTTAATATTAAAGATATACAAAAGCAAAGTAAGCATTGACAAAGTGACGAGAGGCACATATGTTAGTTGTCTTGATGTTAATAATCTTATTTTCACAACTAAGATATTTAATGTGTGTAATTTCCTTAACCAAATGCTAAAAAGTATTATTCTGTTTAAGTATTTGTTACAGCTGCAACTGAAATGCATTCATCTGCGTCTGTGATGATTTCAACTATTATTATATTTGTATGTAAGATACAGCTTGGAAACAGAGGGACAGAAAGATGGACAAACAAAAGTCAGTCCAACTGAAATATCAGCGAAGGTCCATTTATTACTAATAGGATTAAGTACCCTATAAGCCTGGAATCCTAAAAAGCTAAATTAAACAAAAGGTTTTTTATATCAAAAAATAACATTGTAATAAAACATGTACAAACGTATTTGCTATGAACTCGCAATTAGTCGTGTGGAAGATATAATCATATGAAAAATTTGCAAACCACTGAGTACAGAATGTTGACACAAAGTGTAATTGGTACATATGTATGTGTTGAATAATAAAATAAATATAGGTATGAGTTTTACATATATAATATACTTTAAAATAATATATAATATACTTTAAAATATTAAAAATATATATTATAAACCTTTGTTGTGTTGAATATGCAAAGATCAGGAACATATTGCTGGAATTGAAAATTTTGCATTTTCTTTAACCACATTGCAGACGACGACAATTCTTCTTTAAAATCGAAATCCTCAAAAATATTTCTCTCTATTCTATAAAATACTTTTTTGTTCTTTACGATTTTTTTGTATAATAGTTGTTGACGTAGAAAATTGATATTGATTGATCGAATGCAAGCTGGAACAAAAGGTGATCGAGAATATCGTGTATTGTGAGTGAAGCGAGCGGAGCCCCCCGTGATACTCTATAATTTGAATAGACCACATAGGGCCCAGTCGGGAAAAGGAAATATTTAATATTTTCATTTCTTCGCTCTGGTAACAAGGCAAGGCGGCGTGGGTTTTTCCACTCAACACACAATGCCTCGACTTCGGTGAGAAGTTGAGAACGGAATTGTCTTAATAGGACCTGAACCTGGTCCCGGGAATGTCTCAACTCTAGGTTTGCAAGCTCTCTTTGCCTCTGCACAATACACGTGTGAAGATATAAAAAGAAATAAAAATATTACTTTTGACAAAATTATAGACAAAGGAAAGGAACGTATTTACATTTTAATATATTTTTGTTATATATTTTTGGCCTTATGCTTAAAACTGTTAACGACAAATCCTTAAAAAACCCATTTTATCAAAAAGATACATAACCTTGAAAAAAAACCCTTAAAACATTTTATTAATAAAAAAATATGTACTATGTTGAAAAAAATCTTTTGAAAATCATATTTTTTTAAAACACATCGACATCTATACAAAAAATCATTGAGTATTATAAAATCAACGGTAACGAACGCGACCTGACCTGAATACGAAGAGTGACACGATTTGTTTATATATATTATGTACTAGCCGCGCACTTACGGCTTCGCCTGCTTGAAATAAATATTATTACTATTGGTACTAATAATATTATTAATTTAAATTTCCATTTGCATCTCCGTTCTTCACTCTATCCTATATCAGAGCGCAAAACGCTACAATATGAAGTACGAAGCTCCGTTCTCTCTACTTACCCCGCTAGAGATACAGCGTGAAGTATATAAGTAAAACTTTCATACATTGAAAAGTAAAATTTCTGCCATTTTAGAACAAAATATAAACTGATTTTACTTTTTTGTTAATCATCCAATTGAAACAACAAGTCTGATCAAATAAGCTAAGTTAAGGGAAGCTTGCCGATATATAAAAGTCGAAACTCTATCTAAATCAGTTCTTGAGACCAGTGAAAGTAATTTTCCTTTACAGTGTGCAGGTGTATATAAACTTGACTGTGACTGTGGTTTATCATATATAGGTCAAACAAAGAGAAGCATCGGTGTTAGGGTAAAGGAACACATCTCCGATGTCAAGAATGGGCTTGTATCAAAGTCAGCTGTGTGTGAGCATACAGCGAACAAACCCAACCATTACATCAGGTTTGATAAACCCCACATACTCGCTAGGGAGAATAAATATATTCCCAGGATGATCCGTGAGGCTATTGAAATTCAAAAACATCCCAATTTCAATAGAGAAGATGGTTGGAAACTTTCTACCACCTGGGACCCACTCTTAAAAAATTTAAAGTCTCAGAAACACCACACCAGAGGACCAGATACAGTGAGCTCATTCTGCAAGAATCCAGGGCAGTGCGCGAGGCAATTAAGAAATCGTTGGCGGTAGTTTGATATAATAATTGTATCAACTGTCAGACGAATGCCACCTCAGTCTACCCGTGACCACGGACTACTGTAAAGTGTTCGAAACGTCGGGTTTCCAAAAATGTTTAAAATTTATTATTATTTTAGCATTGATAAAATCCCCCAATAACATTTTTTTTTATATATCTTTGTATGTACAGACAGTGATCAGATAAAATTTAATCATATGTAGGCGTACGACGTACTTATGTAGAATATGTTTTCATCGAGATCAATTAAAATTCGATAGCTTTGTATTTCTGTAGTAACTTTAATAAAGGCCCGTACATTTTAAGTGATTTTTTTAATTAAAATTTATATAATTGTAGGTTTCTGCCGCGGAATGGCGTGTCTAGGTTTTTGGTCTATGCGTGAGAGTGTCATTTCTCTTCCAGCTTCACGCTATATCGCACTTATAGGAGGATAGGCAGAAGGAACCTAGTACTTAACCAGGTTCCCTAATAGACATTGCCTTATTCCCAAATTTTCCGCTGAACTTCAATAAAAATTTGGGGCGTTATCTTTTTCTTTATGAACCATTAAACGCTGCAAACTTTGTCCGTCCGTGCCGTTTTTGTTCTATGTTTTTTTCTTAATTAAGTTAAGGTTGTTGTGGAGTAAACATTAATTGGTCTATCAGTAAAGTTGACTAAGTAGCTTGCGTTCATGAGGGCTAGGGTTGTCCTCTATTTTTAACTTTCATTACTTTGTTTTGGTTTTTATATTAGATTCATTAGCTCTTAATTAAACCTTTTTTTCAGCTTTACGCTGTATACCGCACATGAAAGGGTAGATAGTAGGAACTTTAGAGGATTTTAACAGTAGATTCCCATTTAGTGTTAAAACACTTCGTTCCATTCCTATCCTGTTAAGAAATTTAAAGTTATTTAATTTAATTATATTTCCTTTTTCACAATATATAAATATAATAAATAGAAATAAAAATAATCGGTGTCCTTACATGAAAGATATATTTAAGGGTTTTTACAATGTAATACAGCCCAAAAAATGATTTAAAGAAAATGTCTATATATCTGTACGTCTGTGCACATTAATTCCAGAAACGACTGATTCGTTTTCAAAACAGTTTCCACTGTTGTATTTTGCTAAGCTTTTTGGATCAATTAGTACTTACTTATTATTAATATATTATAAAATTTCTCACTTAAGCGCGTACAGCAACATCTTCGGGTCTAGATGATGAAGCCTGGTTCTTTAATAAGTCAGCTGAGGTTGATTTGATACAATTGTTCATGTGAATTTCAGATGATGCGTTTGAGTGATGTTCTCGTCGGTGTTGATGGCAATACCGACGGCCGATGTTACCGCAGAGAGATCTAGAAGAAAAAAAATATTAAGTTTTTTGTTTCAGTTTCGTGCTGTATCCGTCACCTGGCCAGTAGGCAGAAGAAACGTAGAGTTAAGACACTCCGCTCCTATTAAGACATTTCTTTTTATCTCTCTCCGCCGAATTTGAGACATTGTGTGTTGAGGTGCAACTCAATGTCGCGCTTTGCCTTGATACCAGAACGAAGAAATAATAATATGAAAAATTTCATTTCTTTGAGTAATGATCGAACGCAACCTGTCGCGTTAACAGTCTCACGTTTGTGCCCTTGTGCCATGATAAGCCTGTAAAAATCTTCAAAAAGGACAATTTTATAACAATAACAAATAATCTAATAACATAAATTAATTACGGCGTAGCTTGATGAGAACGTATGGATTACTTAGTCGGAGCACTTGGACGGATTCCAAGAGGTTCGGGTTCAAATGCAGCTATGCTCAAATTTTATACGTCTTCTAAATAAATATTTTTCTTTTCTAAACGTGAATTACCACTTTTAAAATAGTAAAAAAAAATATACTCTCTCTCTTGTAAAAACCATCATTCTGGTGAATTGTCTTTGAAAAGCGGAAATTGGTAAAAACCTCCCTAATAAAGAAGATACTTATTTATATTTTGTTTATATATTTTTTTCTAGCTTCACGCTGTATCCCGCACAAGGCACGGTAGGCAGAGG
>DWMZ01005386.1:0-10982 GCA_018249855.1 Eueides tales michaeli | reverse complement strand
TTCTCAGTCCAGATTGACACTCTTCCAAACAATCGGAGCTCGCTTTAATCTTGGCAATAAATTCCGTTTATCTCCCAAGACGCTCCAAAAAAGAAATTCTTTTGGAAAAGCTTGTTGCGATTACGTCCCACGATCTTACCCTTACGTTTTAACTCTTCAATGAAAATTAACTCGTACTTTTGTAGTAATAAATGTTAACTTTATTCTGTTTTTTTTTTATGGAAAATTTAATAGTTATCGAATTATTTATCAATATTTGTCATCGTAGTATAGTAATAGCGTAAAATATAAGTAAGCTATGCTTTTTTCTGTCTAGGAGAGTTGACAGAGAGAACTAGTGCCACGACACTCCGTTCCATACCGTCCGCCTCAATTTTTATGACCCCGTATTAAGTGGTGGAATTCGATACTGCACTTTGTCTTCGTATTATGATTATTCGTAAATATCTCTCGCTTAAAATCTGAAGTCATACCGTAAATTATAGAAAGTGAATACTAAACAAAGTTAATTAAATTAAAATGTTTTTTTTTTTTCATTTTTTTTGTTTATCTTCATGCTGTACCCCATACATAGCAGGGTGGGTAGAGAGAACCCGCGAACCTACTTTTAAGACACTCCGTTCCGTTAAAGCTCTCTTTCACTTTTTATAGATATTGATACTGAAACCATCGTGTGTAAGTCTAACTCACACTTGGGCAGTTTTTATTTTAATAATATTTCTTTTTAACCTTCGTGTTCAGTAACCGTAAATAATCATAATATGTAAAGAATTTTTCTACGGTGTATTCTAAGTTATGATTTCATAATTTATTTTCCTGTTTTAAGTATATATTGTTATTTATTAGTTTTTTTCTATTAGTGGTGCATTTAATGTTTTATAGAAGTCATAGATTTTTCTTTTTATTTTCATTTTATCCTACATGGTAAGATAAGCCGAGAGAATTTAGTGACTGAGACACTTCAGTGCAAGACTCTCCAAAGTTTTAAGGCAATGCATGTGTTCTTTGTCTTGTTATAGTTTGTTGTCTGAACGAGATAAAATTTAGATAACATATTTCATTCCCCTGAGTAGGAATCGAACTTGCGCCACTGTGCCACGACGTCCTATCATATTTTTAGTATTAAAATTTATCATTAGGAGCAGTCTCAATAAAGGCCCATTCCCATTCCATCCAAAAATCTATTGTAATAAAACAAAACACTCCGCTTTTACGACAAAGCCGCTAATTGAAAGTATTTTATGTAAAAATGGTTTTCACGTGCAAAATAATTTCCATTTAAATTGGAATTTGTTTTTTGTCCATTTGAACAGAAATTGGGAGGAAAATGTATGATTTTCAAGTAATGTTTCGTGGCAGTATGCGTATTTTATCAAATGATGCGTTTTTTCTGGCGGCTTCGCCTGCGTGGTTTATCGTCTATTCTAAGTGTCTGATGGAACTCTGATAGCAGGTACAGTTATATATAGGGTTACATTGAAACGTGATGGAATATAGGCTTCCTAAATAAATTAACTAAGAAAACCGAAGTAAGAGACGGTGAAATTAGCGCATTCAACCAATCCAGCACTTTAGATTTATAATACATATTTATTTGTAAATATGTACTAGCAGTATTTTTTTTTCTTTGCTAAGTATAGAACATAATTTTGAATATTTTAATATTAATTAAATTTATTTAGAGAAAATTAATTATTTTTACTATTTACTTATGCATTGATGCCTGTCATGGTGCAGCGGCACAAGCGTGCGACTGTAACCGACAGGTTGTGGGTTCGATCCCCACCCGAGGAAACGAAATTCAATTTAAATATTTAATATTTCATTTTTTCGCTCTGGTAATAAGGCAAAAGCACGGCGTTGAGTTCAGCCTCAAATTTGGCGGAAAGTGGGGAACGCGAAGTGGAACGGAGTGTCTTAATACTAGGTTCCCAAGTTTTCCTACCCTGCCTGTATGTATTTATGCATGAGATTTTATTTAATTTTGCTTCGTATTAGAAAAATTTCTAATGATATTATATTTTTGTAAGTAGGCCGTAGGTAAACGTTCACGACAAATACATACGCGTTCCTTCTTGCCTAATTCTTCAGATAAAAAGGCCTAAACGTTTCCCCACCGACTCTCTTCTCTTCTCTTCTTCTTCTATCATCTTTTAGTGTAAATCCCATCAAAATGAAGCTAGATTTTTGAGACATGTGCCCAAAGAAATCTAGACGGACAAAAATTTACAAACTATCTGTACATACTACACTTTTAAAGCAATTAATCAATATTTATTTTTTCTCTATCTTCTTAGTATTTTACTTCTACTGAAAATCAAACCTACGACCGTACATAAAATAAAGTAAGAAATGAAAACATTATTGTATTACACTATACTTTCTGCGATAGTATACTTCAAATTGAGAGCGTATTAGGTTTTCTGTTAAGGACGTGTACTTCAGTCTTTACTAATGACACAAAAAGAATGTTAGCAACTAATGGGTTTTGTTACAACATTCAGACACATATTGTATACTTCTGGTATCGTTGTTTTGGTTTTTCATATTATTTTATGTACTTCCTTATTTTTTAACTACATATAGGTATTTCACGGCAGAGGCTGCCGTGGTGCAAAGGAAGCAAGTGACTTCAGACTGTTAACGTGATGGTATAAAATTTCACTTCGTCATCAGGGAAATTAATATGTTTATTTATTGCTATTAGAAAATAATTAGTATTTTCACAAGTAATATATTCAAAGATGCGAGGGAAACGGAGCGTTTCAACAATATTATCCCACTGCCTACTGTAGGCAAAAGTGTAAAGCTGCAACAATCCGCATGGAGATCCTATATATAGACAGAGAGTAAAAAAAGAAAAAAACAGAGTAACAGAGGTAAAAATCGAACCCAAAACCATCGCAGATAACATTAAATATGACAGCATAACAGCCTTAAGGAAATATTATTAACTTGTTCATTTTTGTAAGACTCCCGTATCCCTAAAATGATGAAGACGGATGATGGAACTAATAAAACAAGTCGAACGTGTCACTATTGAGGAAAGTGATGCATTAATCTCAAATGAATAATTGATCACAATAAAGGGTGAAGTTTTGGAATTTCCTGTTACAATATAAAAAGTGATACTAACGCCATTGCTTATATTTAACTTGTATCTGTTGTATAATTATATATAAATAACTTATTTGTTACGATAAGTACAGAAACACTTATAATTTAGAAACTACTGAGTGTACTAGTTTGTAGTTAATTTCATCATTTTCACGCGTTTAGATGACCTCGAAAAGTATATTATAAAATTACTCGGTGTAGTTCTCACAGATAATATCTTTCTTATCACCTCTACACCTTTATAGAGCCTACAATCATATCACTCCAAATTTTTTGTTAGAATTTAAGATAAGGCTTACAGAGTAACGGAACTTAATCTGTGTCATCGAAGCAGGAAAATGAAAGTTTGTCATTGCTAGGAATTTAAGTCAGACTTAGACTTAACTTAACTTCGTTTAGGTCAGTTACTAATCATACAAAGAGCGAACGGAGTGTCTTGTCACAGCCTTATACTTTTATCAGAAACTTTTTTCGGTTTTTCCTTATTTGTTTCAATAATCCCAAGACTGTTGTTAGCTAAACTCACTAATTGTTGTTTTTATAGGGTTTTATTTAACGTGCCGTGTTAGTATATGTAAATTAAATCTTACAAGCATAATTTTATTCACCTCCCATTATCCAATTGAGCTGATTTAAATTACAACTTTAGTTCTGATGACAATAGTATAATATTTTTAATCAATATGTTATTAGTCCAAAATAAAAGTAAAATATCAAATGTTTTTATCGCATTAAATAATTGGTTTGTAATACAAAATATACAGAGTATTGTAAACTATTAAGATAAAAAAGCTTATAAAAGCTTGTTTTAAGAAAAGATATATAATATAAAAAAAATATTTAAGATGTCGTCTTAATGATTCTGTGTCCTTCCTTAGGAATACTTAATGCGCAATGATGTCCTCGAAGTTTTTTTGTACATATTTTGTATATATTGTATATTTTTTGTATATTGTGATGATATTTTTTGTATATTGTGATCATATACGTCTCTTAGTTACTTCCATTGGAACATGCGGGCGGAGCCGCTAGTATATACGTATATGAAAACATGGACAATTCAACATGTAAAAATATCTTCCGATTTTGGTTATTTTTTTACCTTACGGAAATCTTTATTTTATGAATAATAGAAATAGAATAGAATAGAATTTAACTAAAAATATTTCAAATATAGTTTCTACATATTATTATAATATTCTATTATAAAATTTCAAAAGTTTTTGAAATAATGTAATATAATTGTCATGAAATATACACAAAATGTACAAATAACCTCTGTATCTTTGACCGCAGATACACTGTAGCATAATCTATAGCCTTCCTCGATAAAAGATTAGATTCACACTGTCTCCCACGCATGGCGGGGAAGACAAGGTCATATGAACTCAGTATTATGACACTCTGTTCCCATTAAGACGCTGTTTAGTGGCGTAATTCAACGCCACGTTTTGTCTTGATACCAGAGCGAAGAAAGTAGAAAATTAAATATATGATTTAGTCAAGTGGGGATTGAATTCACAGCCTGTCGTCTTTACGTCGTCGTCAAGATAGGCATAATAGAAGATCGATTATCAATCACACAAACGATACTTTTAGGTAAAAAAATAAAGAATTCAATAAATAAACATCACACAAAATAAAAAAATAAAATGGGGAAGCGTATTTTATACAATCATTTAAACAAGACACTGAAGTCCTACATTCTTGAAAGAACTTAACAAACCAGTGTAATTTGTAGGGTGTTCTAGAAAATGGGTCGATTTATCAAGACGCCGCGATTTTCACGTAACGTAGCAATCATTATGGTTAAGCTTCATTTTTTCCTTTTGGGCGTAGGGTCCAATATATAAAAATCATGTGACTGTAAACGGCACAGATTGTGGGTTCGATACCCACTCAATGAAATGAAATATGTAATATATTATAATAGGACATAATACTATGAAAGTAGCTACAATAAACAAGGCGAGCCGTTTCCACGTCTGTTAATATTTTTATTTTTTAACCGTAAAGGCTACTGAGCTAAGTCTATTTACCAATCCATCAATATGAAGTCCCCACTGTAATTTAGAGTCAACGGTGATGAACGTAGAATCAACAGGATCCACGGCTTCACCATTCAAAAGTACATCGGCTTTCACAATTTTCGTGTTGGGTGATCGGAATATAACACATTTAGTTTTTTTAATTATTCAAAAGTAAATTATTAGCACTAAACCAATGTATATTTTTGGAAGAGCATTGTTTACATCGCCATATAATTTTTGTTTTCTTTTAATTTTAAAAATTAGCGATGTATCATCCGCAAACAATACTATCTTATGGTTCTTTTCAACTAAATATGGTAGGTCATTTATATATATTTTAAAAAAAGGAAAGGACCAAGAATAGACCCCTGTAGGAACCTCATACTGATTGATGATCCAGGAGATTTCCTACCATTCACATCAACCCTCTGAACCCTATTAGTAAAATAAGAAGGCAGAAGATCAAGTACACGTCCTATTATGCCGTAATGGTGTAATTTCATGACCAATGTTGAGTGCTGCACGCAATCAAATACCTTGGACAAGTCACAGAACAAGCCAAGAGCTTCCTGTGATCCTTACCATGCTTCATAGATACTCTTTAAGAGAGATATATAAGCATCGGTAGT
The DNA here is from genome assembly GCA_018249855.1 of Eueides tales michaeli. NCBI lineage: Eukaryota > Metazoa > Arthropoda > Insecta > Lepidoptera > Nymphalidae > Eueides > Eueides tales. Next base: position 5,206 of record DWMZ01005386.1, on the reverse strand, counting down.
AGAGCGACCCTTAGTAAAACCATACTGTTTATTATGCATGAGTTTATGATAATTAAAATGTAATAATATTTGGTTTAATATATTTTTTTCAAAAATTTTACTCAATGAAGGTAATACCGATACAGGTCTAAAATTGTTAGGATCTGATGTACTACCTGATTTTAGGTATGATTTTACTAAATTTTATTAGGTCAAAAAAGACACATAAACAATCAATTTCCTCTTTGGGTACAAGGCGCGATTACATATTTCATTACTCAATACCTTTAATTGTTACGGAATGTAACGTTGTTCGCAATATCTTTCATTCTGCCAACTGTATTTTAAGGAAAGTAAGGGAGAATTCACACTATAGAGCCAGTCACGCATCTTTCTTAGTTCGTAACAACTATATATACTTACTAGCTGTTACCCGTGACTTCGTCCGCGTTCACTATTTTGGTCATAGTGCCTTACACAAAAAAGATAGATATATACTGTTGCAGACTTTTATTTAGAACTATTTAAAATAAATAATCCTACAGTAATTATCTTTGTGTAACTCCAACGATATTTTTTTTTTAATCGGTTTTCCCATCTTCGAGTAATCTGAGGAACATACGTATTAAGAACGTACTCTTTTTTTGCAGTCGGTTAATAAAATGAGATGATAGTCAGATACAGATCTCCAAATTGTGTTACTATACAAAAAAAACCGCATCTGTGCCTTTCAAGTTTGAGAGTTGCCCTCGATTTCTGCAGGATTCCATTATCGCATCCTTATCTCCTTACCATGGGACCAATTGTGAAATATACCCTGGAACAAAAAAATAATTTTGAAAATCGGTCCACCCATCTTTTAGTAATCGGGGAACATATATAAAAAACCTCCTTTTTACGTCGGTTAAAATCCCTATAAATTTTAACTTATTATGTTATTCTGATATCAAAGCTATATTACTCCAAAGTTTCATGAAAATCCGTTCAGTTGTTTTTGCGTGAAAGAGTAACAAACATACACACATCCGTACAAACTTTCGGATTTATAATATTAATAAGAATAAGATAATATATATTTATTTTATTTTAATTCGAATTCAAAAACAAACATTTACAATACATGTAGTTAACACATAAATAAAGTACGTAAACAAACAGTTTCCACTTATACATAAAAGATTACATACATTCATGCACAATCATAAGCATTTTAGTATATATAGGCTTTTATAATAAACAAAAAAATTAACCACAAAACAAAGTTAGTTAAAATAAAACAACAAATATATATTTAAAAATTGTACAAAGATACAAATAATATATTTAAACATATTTACTTATTTAAAAACAGGCGAAGAGAATTCATATTATTCTTCAAGGCAAGTTCCAGTCTAATCACGCATATAAAATTATTTCTTATAAAATAAAATGAAATCAGAACAATAGCTTCTTCTGTATAGCCTGAATGCGATAAAAAAATATTGTCACTTAGATGGCTTGAACTATGGCCATCAACCCAGTAACTTCTAATGAATAAATTTTTCTACACTTATCCTGACACACGACTTACATGTATACAGAAATATCTATAATATATTCTCAAATATCATATTTTTTGGTTTTCTATTGAATAAGAATCTCAAGGGATGGTGCCGATATTTTATCGTTCACTAAGAACTAACATATTACTACTAAGATACACAGAGATATAAATCAATTTCCCTGCACGTGCCAGAAACTTGAAAGGAAAGACATACTACAATTTATGTTTTAGAAACACTATAATGAAAAAAGAGCTTTTTTTCTATAAAAATAAAGATTATTTTAAAATAGCAAATTTAATACAACATTTTCAAAGGCTGTAACGGCAAAACCCTTGTGATGAGGTACAAAAGTGTTCGACGCTCTAATTTACAGGGGAACGATAGAAAATATTACATGTGGGGTAGTTTACACCCCCGCGGCTTGTACGATTGTCATATGAGATAGTCGTCCCTTTCATAAAATATTGCTGACTTTTGAAGTTAAATTTTGGTCTTTTTTTTAACTTCATTTTAAATCTAATCTTAAGGCAGTTTCTTCATCACTTTTAGAGATATTAGTCTAAAATAGTATCGGATTGTAAATATATAAATATTGTATTTACTGCGTGCAATATTTATACAAAATATAAATTCACAAATTTAACAATAAAGTAATTATCACGCCCTTGGTTTTATGAAAAATATTAATTACAAAAAAATACAAGAATTTACAAATTTCCCGTTAGTTATATTTCATTTTCGTATACAAAAACTGCACGCGTTCATATATTTTTAACAAAATATTCTACGAAATTCAAAAAAAAAATTGCTACAGTAAAAAAATATTTTTCATAGCTTATGTCACTTTTATTATGACGAACTCGTAATACATCTTTCATGTAAATCGACCATCAAAACGTAACGGTGGATGACATTATTCTAACTTTTCCCTCCGCTTTTATCTTCATAAATAAAATTTTAGGACATCGAGTAGAGCGAGCAAAGCCGAATCATAGCTTGAAGTACCACCTGTAGAATATCGAGAATCCCTCTACTGTATAGTATGAGGTGTGACTATTAAATGCATTGAATTTAGGCAGTTTTCTATTACTAATTTGATGATTGTGATATTATATTTAAAAGGTACATACCTTTTAAATATAATATCACAATCATCAAATTAGTAATAGAAAACTGCCTAAATTCAATGCATTTAATAGTAACCATAAACTATATAGATTTTTCTTTCAGCTCCACGCTATGCCCATGGCAAGGTCAGCAGATAATTCTGGGATTTTAGTTTTAAGTTCTGTGCCCCATTATCCTACGAATTTAAGGTGTGAGGCCGAGTTCAACGCTGCGTTTTTTTGCCTTTACATTCAGCTATATTTGTATAATATCCCATTTTTCCCTAAGTAATTCAATTTCATTTAAACGAAGATTAATAATATTTATATCTAGCAAATAAATAATATTGCCATAAGAAAATAATACAAGAAAATATTAAACATTTAATATTTTCAATAATAAAAAATAATACTAAAAAATATTAAACATTTTTCAAAAAAGATTTGTATAGAAAATGACTAAGATACATCAGCAATAATTATTATTTTGTTACTTAATATGTTAAAGCACTATATTTTGAGTAGTTTAATATTTTACTCTTGAATAAAATGAATTAATAAAAAAAATCTGTTTTCAGTATAACTTTAAAAAGAAAGATTTTGTATAAATATAAAGAACACACAACGTAACAGTCACCCCCTAAACTATTTACCTGGATTACACCACCAGTAACCGGACAAACTGCTACAAATACTGTCGGCTGAATACGCTGAATAAAGCCAACGCAAGAGTTTCAAGCGTGGGATTTAGAACGTTATGTTGGTTTGCACTTCAACAATGTTTTGTACTTTTTTCACTTTCTGTAGTAAAACTCTATGCAAATATATGAAAAAGTATATATAAAAGTTATCAGTTTCAAATTTGTAGTACTACTTCTGAAAAACGAATTAAAAAAAAAAATTATAATATTTTATTAAAAAACAAAAAGGTAAGAGACGGAGGGGGAGACCTCGGTTGACCTTCAAAAACACAGTATCTACGATAATTGAGGAGGGTCACGTACATAAAAGGGCATGGGCATGTATGAAGAGGATGATGACAATGGACGAGGTGAAAGAGGTATGCCGAGACCGTAGCGTTCTCTCAACCTACCCTGCTAGAGATACAAAAACATTTTTTTTTAAATCGCCTTTCCCTTTTCATGATCATAATTAAAGACGTAATATAATTGTTTTGTAGAGCTTGAGTGATAAGAAATACCATCCATCCTTGTAATTTGTTTTATGCACTTGTACTTTTTTTTCTTAAAATTATTTTCAGTTCAGATTATTATTTATGAGATTGTAATTATTTAGTACAAATATGTATTTCTTTTTATAATTTTTTTATCGCGTTCAGTTAATAATTGTTATATTTTTTCATATATCTATTTACACACTATTATATTTTCCTAAGAAAACCTGTCAGGAGGCATATACAGGTTGTAGAAAGTAATATATGAGTTGTATAGAATCATAGTCGGCAATCTGTCAAATTTTACAAAAATGAGTTATTGATATGGCCGGTTAGAGAATTCAAAATAACGTTTAATACTTTTGGCAATCTATAACAAAGGCGGCAATATGGCCCTTGAAATCGAGTTTGAAAATCAGCATTAGTTTCAAATACGGCAATCTTTTGTATTTTAAAATCAAACGCGGTATTCTGACTCAATCGACCAATCACGAGCGTCCAAACGGTCGCGTGATGTAATGGCGTCGGTTGAACTTTTCGTAATTAACGTCTCTGTGTTTTTGGTGATTTTTAATTGTTTTTGTGGCGAAACTAAAGAGTTTTGGCAATAATTTGAACAATGGATTGTCATCCTACCCCTGTTGCTAATAGGTTTGCGCGGAAACGCCAAAATAACCCAGAAAAATGGAAACGAACTTTGCAAAAGAAACTCAAGTAAGTTTAGTACAGGGTTGTCACCTACGGGATGACCATATTTACTTTTTTTTTGGTTTTGGTTTCTATTGCTTTTTTGAGCTTTCATAAATTCTTTGCAGATATTCAGTAAAATCTGCACCAGAAAGGGTTTGCATACATAATTCAAAATCACTTCAGTGTGCATCGCTAAGCATGACTCAGCTTATGCATCTTAATAAAAAGTTTTATGCTTACACTAACAAGACTGATCAAGATAGCATGATTTTAAAATTTTGTTCAATAGTTCCTATTCAATCCAGATCCACCAACAAAGGAAAAAAACAAACCACTACAAAGTATTCTGTTATAATAGGAGGTAAAAAGGTGCCTATTTGTCAAAAATTCTTCTTGAAAATTTTTGGTGTAACTAAGCATAGAGTGTCTTATGTCATGCAAAGATTCTTTTATGCCGGCGATTTGATTATTACCGAAAAACGTGGAGGGAATCGCAAAGAAAAAAAATTTGCTCCACTAAAGGAATCCGTGCACAGTTTTATACAAAAACTTAGTTGTGTTGAGTCACATTACTGTCGTAAAACTATAATGGCTGAAAGGAAGTATATGTCGAGCGACCTAAATATCAATAAGCTGTATAATATTTACAAGGACAGTGAGTATGTTAATACTTTCGTAAAAAGATCATATTTTCGCCATATATTTAATAATTA
>DWMZ01005385.1:0-10983 GCA_018249855.1 Eueides tales michaeli | reverse complement strand
AAACATACATTTTAAACTCTGAATACTGAATCAGCTACAAATAAATTAATATATCAACTATCACAGTGCCTAAGTACTAATTACTAAGGAAAATGGTTATACGTACATTATACAATTAGTATGAAGTAAATTCTCTACAAATTATAATTGACGACTGTCGTGGCACAGTGGCACAAACTTTTACAATGAAAGCCAAAGGTTGTGGATTCGATTATTAATTGGGGAAATTATTATTTTTTTCTTATTTATACACTGCGATAACTCTGTTAACGAGGCAAGGTGTGGCGTTGAGTTCTGCCACCGAAAACGCAACGCCTTCAGGAGTATGAAAGTATAGAATAGTGTCTTAACACTAACTTCCCTCTGTTTACTACGTGAGAGATATAGCGTAATGCTAAAATCAAGAAACACAACCTAAAAATAACAATAATATCGAGAAGAACATAAAAATTTTGACCTTAATTTTACTTTTAATAAGAAAATTTATTAAAATAAAAAATCTTAAATAAAATACAGAAAGATAGAAATCATAATTGTACTTTTTTTTTAATTTATTAAGACGTACACTGCGGGATCTAGTTTTAGCTGGTATAGTTGAGGTCTTTTCGGCCTCGTATTTTAACTATGTTTAATTGTACTTGTTTAAACGTACTAAGACGTACACTGCTGGGTCTACTTTTAGCTGTGTAAGGTCTTTTCGGCCTCATGTTATAAACCTAGCTAAAATATGAGGCCGAAAAATACAGCAACTGCGTCATAGCGCGTTTGAAGTGAGTGAGTATATATGAGGCCGAACTCGACCTTAGGCTGCAATGGACATGTTAGAACATCCGATGCATATAAATATGGTATCAAAATTAATTAAGCAAACAATACAACGTCAATTCTAATATAAAAAAATAATAATGTGGCACTTTTTAATGGATTTTCTTGATGGATTTTCTTTTTGCGAAAATTATATATAATAATAATATTTAAATCTTGCAACATAAAATATTTAATAAAAAATGCTATATATTTTTTATTTCACATATATTTAAAACATTAAGGGCTAACTCTACAAATTAGAACAAAACAAGTAGGGAAAGAGACGGAGTGTCTTAACACTAGGTTAAAAGTGAGTGAAGTTGAGTAAGATGAATAATCCTCAAGCTATAAATATTTTGTTTTAGCTTCACGCCGTCTCTAGCATAGCAGGGTAGGCAGAGGGAACCTTACCCAGGTTCCTGAGTATCAGTAACACTCCGTTCCCGTTAAAACACTTCTGTTCCTAACTTTCCACTGAATTCTGGAGACATTATACAGTTTTTAGAGTTTTTACTAATGTTTTTAAATTTAAGACATTCAACAGTGTTAAATACCAAAACTTGACGCTGCAATAACAAAATGATAATATAAAAAAATATTAATTAAGAGAAGAAATTACTAAAATAACTGTTCCACATATAATGGAACTATAACTACAAACACGTTAAAAGAACATTTAAGCAATAGAACATATATTAAACCCTCTAGTATTATAGTAAATAAAACACGTTCCTTATTATCTTTTGTACCTGTTATTTAACCATAAGAGACCTGTTACAATATATTTTTTGATTATAATCCTAAGTATAAAAGTCTAGGAAAAAAATCTAGACGTAGGAAAAATGTCCTAGTACCTGATGACGTCACTATGAACGTTCCAACCAAAGGCTTACTTTCAGTACAATTATTTATTCTAAATAACCCTTCCTCTGAATAACCGTTAAGCGTTTACCAGTTACATTAATGGTGTAAATTTATAAGTTATATTCTCTCTCTCTCTCTCTCTCATTCTCAGCTTCACGCTGTATCTCGCACATGGCAGGGTAGGCAGAGGGAACTTGGGAGCCTAGTGTTAAAACACTCCGTTCCACTTCCGTTCTCCACTTTCCGCCGAATTATATGCCGACAGATTGAGGGTTCAATCCGAACTTGAGGAAAAAAACTGGTAACGAGATAATGCGCGCTTTTGAGTTCCATCACTCAACACTCAACACAAATACAGAATGCCTTAATATTTGGTGTAAAATGGGTAACAGAGTGTTTTAACACTATCTATATTCTCGATTTTTCCTCTGCCTACTACTACTGTTTTACATCCCGGCGTTATATAATCAATAAATAAAAATAAATACTACTAAAAAAACAGGTTAGCTTTAACATTTTTTACAACTAAGTCTAATTAGAAATAATAAATAAATTTTAATTTTTATCAATATATCTTTTTAATAATAATTTTCGTACATAATTTACCAAGCACTCTCAATTAAATTCGCCATGGCAGTATCAATTACGTATTTCATTTGGCCAATTACTTAAAATGCTACTTTTTATTAACCACCGACGCAAAAAGAGGTGTGTTACAAGCGTTGTTTGTCTGTCTGTTTGTGGTGTCGTAACTCCTGAATAAATGTTCATTCATTTGAGTCAGGTTTTTTTTAATGGAGTCTTTTGTTGTCGCAACTTATTTTTTATGGAAATTGGATTAACGTCGGGGTGTTTCTTTTTATGTTATTATTATTGTAATATTGTGATTACATATTCCATTTTCTTTATAATAACTATTTATTTTATATAAATATTAGTTACATTTTTAGATTAATTATATATTAAAATAATGTATTTATCTATGAATAGTTAATTAAAATAAATATCTATACTTTTCTTAAATTTCCATTAATTTATAATCTTAATAAGTATTTAATATGAAAATAACCAAAGTATTAAAATACTATTAATATTAACAATTTTTAAACTTCTTAAAATTATGTTCTGTAATAAGGTAAAGCGCGGCGTTGAGTTCCGCCACTCAACGCAATGCCTCGAATTTGGCAGAAAGTGGGGAACGGAAGTGGAACGGAGTGTCTTTACACTAGGTTCCCGGGTTCCCTCTGCCTACTCTGCCTTGTGCGGGATACAGCATGAAGCTAAAAAAAAATAAAAACTTAGTTAATTTTCGTTTCCTCTGGTAACGAGGTAAAGCACGGCGTCATGTTCCACCTATAACACGCAATGCTTCAAGAATTCCGCGGAAAATGGGGTCCGTAAGTGTTATAATGAGAACGAAGTGTCTGAGCACTATGTTCTTAGGTTCCCTCTTCCTTCCCTGATATGTGTGGGACACAGCGCTACGATATACAAACATACATATATACTATAAAAAAAAATAATATTTAAAAAATAAATTGCTCTTCAAAACCTTTTTTGTTAAGAAAAATAGGTATATTTCTTTGTATCATTCATATATATAGATATATTATTATTCAATTTTACATATACACTGTTTCAACTTATCTACAGATTTGTTGGCCAATATCTGTGCTTCTGTTCTCAATCTCTTCAGTTTCCTTCTAGAATGTAGAAGAAGATCTTTGTAGGATCTTCTAGAATGTTGTATATCATCTTTGACTCTGTTCAGTTCGTGTAGGGCGAGACGACGCCATCTTATCATTTTGGGGGTAGTCTGTGAAATAAGAAAATTCATTAATAGTAAATTCAGCTTCACGCTGTATTCGGGAACTTGTTAAGAAGCTTTGCGGAGTTCAACGCTGCGCGTTGCCTTATTACCAGAGCGAAGAAATGCAAATATGCAATATCCATATTTAAAATATTAAATATTACATTTTCTCGAGCGGGGTTTGTACCCACTACCTGTCGTTTACAGTAACACGCCTTTGCTCTTGCGCCACGACAGGCCTCTATACTGCGACTAGGAAATAGTTAAGAACAAATAAAAAGGACTAAACGGCCGCACCTCTCCCTATGCCCTTGAATATTTATCGTCACTCTTGGGTATAAACGTGTGTCTGTACACGCGACAGGTTGTGGATTCGATGCCCACTCAAGTAAAATTAAATATTTTTAAATTAAATGTGTTATGTTTGCATTACGTGGCTTTGGTAGCTAAATGGCGACGCTGGGAATAAAGCGCTAAGCTCGAAAATTAAAAATAAAACTTACTTCACAATGAATGCCGCATCCTATCATTATTCTCTCACACTTTCTAATGTAATTTTCACTCTGTAATTAGAAAAATATATACAAATATTAGCAGGACATGCAAGGGGTACATGGGAACCCTACTGGGTTACCAAGTACCCCTTGTATATCATAAGACACTCCCTTCCCTATTTTTCTCCTACCATTGCATGTTTAGTGGCGAAACTCGGCACCGTGCTTCGTGCTTCTCGTTATCAGTACAAGTAAATGACAATATTAAATATTTCATTTTTTCAGGCATGAATTGATCCAGCGCCACGACAGACCTCATATATTAAATTTGTATTCTCAAATACATTCTCAGGCCATTTTGAGGCCTGTCGTGGCGCAGCGGCACGTTCGTGTGGCTGTATCCGACAGGTTCTGGGTTCGAGACTGGGAGTCGAGGTAATGAAATATTTAATATTTTCAATGTAAATATTTATTGTTTCATTTCTTCGCTCTGCCACTCAACACGCAATGCCTCAAAATTCGGCGGAAAGTGGGGAACGGAAATGGAACGGAGTGTCTTAACACTAGGTTCCCGGGTTTCCTCTGCCTACCCAGCCCTGTGCGAGATACAGCGTGAAGCTAAGATAGAAGAAATACAAATTGCATACCGCGCTCCGTTGAATTCCACAACTCAACACGCAATGCTCCAAATCAAACCGACAGTGGAGACGAAAACGGAGTGTTTAAACACTACATTCCAAAGTTATCTCTGCCCATGTGCGAGATACAGAGTGATGTAACAAAAAATTCAATATATATCAACTCACCCTGTTCAAATGGATCTTGAATACTATCATATGTCCCAAGAAATACTTGTGGTGGTTCTCACCACTGAAGCTGGCGACACGATGAGAGTCATACACTATCTTTTTTATACTATTCTCGAAATCCTCTCTGCATATTCTTGGCTGAAATAAAATATAGATAAGATCTAAAATATAGATAATAACAATAAACCAAAAGGAAATATAAAAAAGGAAAGCTTTTAAGAACTTTCATTTGTTTTTATATTAATATAAACATAACTTGTAACTATATAATACAAATACTCTTTTTTTTTATAGCACAAGGCAGGGTAGGGAACTAGGGAACCCAGTGTCAAGACACTCCGTTATGTGTGGGGATCGAACCCAGAACCTGTCGGTTACAGTCACACGCTAGTGCCGCTGCGTCACGACAGGCCTCAAAATAAAAAAACTAAATCTCAAAAAATGACTAATTAGCTAAATTTTTGTAGTTCTTAAAGTGCTAATTCAATACATAAAACATAATTAAGAAACACCATCATATAACTTAGTGGTCATAGCGCATAGATGGTTTCGAAGAGGTGCGGGTTCATATCCTGCTATATTTATTAGTATATTTTTATTACTTTTTGGGCAATAAGGCTACCAACATTGCCCTCATGTTTGAAATTAAACTACTGCATTGAATTAGACTTTTCCTTAAATAAACCAATTAATTGATTTATTTAGGAGACGGACAGGTAAAATTGATAACATATAATATTTTGAGACATTATGTGTAAGTGGCGGAGCTTAACACCTCACTGGTTTTGTTACCAGAGCGGGGAAATGATATAAAAAGACATTTCCCCGAGTGGGACTGGGAGTCGAATCTACAACCATTGCGTTAACAATCAGACGTTTACTTTTTTTTGTTAATTTCACGCTGTACCCCGCACATGGTGGAGTAATTAAAAACTTGTGCAAGACACTCCGTTCCCATTAAGGCACCTTCGTTCCCCATTTTCCGCCGATTTTGCCTCGTTACCAGAGCGAGCGAGCCATTTCAGTCGAACCCAGAACCATTGTTTTGGTGTACGACTATTAAAAATATATTTCATTAAATTATATAATTTTCTTCAAAATATTTAACTATTGGCAATGTTATTATAAATAATTTAACGATCTGTACTTGTTCACTTTTAGTTGACGGCTGTTGAGATCATCGTATTACGACAACAATGAAACAGGCGATGATATATATTTTATTAGCTTTTTTGCTTATGAGCAGTTCAAGTTTTCAGCTTCACTCTGTATTCTATCCATGGCAGGATAGGCAGAGGGAATTTGGGAACCTAGTGCTTAGACACTCTGTTCCGTTCCCCACATTCAGCCTAATGTGAGGCATTACGTGTTGAATGGCGTAACCCAACGCCATGCTTCGCCTTGTTACCAAAGCGATTGTGAAAACATCAAATATTTCATTTTCTCGAGTGGGGATCGAATCGACAATCGCGTTCACAGTCACACGCTCGCGCCTCTGCACCACGACACGCCTCAATTGTTTATTTTTTTATATCTCTCTATTCTATAAAATACTTTTTTGTTCTGTACGATTTTTCTGTATAATAGTTGTTGACGTAGAAAATTGATATTGATTGATCGAGTGCAAGCTGGAAGAAAAGGTAATCGAGAATATCGTGTATTGTGAGGCACTCGCGTGAGTGCCTATAATATGAAAAAAAATATTTTCTAATCAGAAGTTAACATTTCGCAGTCTCGATAAAAAAGATAAGAAAAGATGCGTCTTTTTCCGCCTATACAAGCTCTTCTAAGAAAAAACGGAATATTACATCACTATCCACTAAGTTTTCTCTATTTACAGACAAAAAAAAAGGACAAATTTATATACAAATACCTAATCGCCATTTCCCTAGCCACACTGCGATACCGTCACTGTCAAGGCCGGCAAAACAAACGTTTGACAGACGTCATATAGTAATTACTTTACGTCATAACGTTTTAACTGTAGTTGCGAGCGTGGGTATGTAATATTAATAAATTTATAGTACGGTATGTTGCTATGTCAGTGATTGTATTTGACTTTGCACTCGACGAGAATCGTTTCGATTTTTCATGTTTTAGAATATTTAATTAAAATGATGTCTCTCCGCTCTGGCGGGTAAAGCGCGGTTAAAATTAAATTGCTATATTTTTTAAACGGCCTCAATTCTATTAATGATGGTAATTTTTTTTATCTATACTTGTAATAAATTTGTATTTGACTGTCTACACTTCGAATATCGGTAAAAAAATAGTCAAAAATATTGAGTTCGACAAAATTGATCTAATTTATTGAATTATTTTTACTATTTTTAAAGTGTTAATCCACACTTAGGAAATAGAAATACTAAATTTAAAAACGTTTAAAAATTTGACGAAGCAGGATTTGAAACCGCGAAACTGTCCAAGCGCTCTGACCAACTAAGCCATTCGTTCTCACCAAGGTACCTCGAAATTCTTATACGTTTTTAAATTTAGTATTTTTCTTTCCTTAGTGTGGAACAACACATTTAAAATAGCACAAATATTCTTGAGGGATGCCTAAACGGAAGACCTAAGCTAATTTCGGCACTGGTCGACGTTTTCTCGAGAAAGACTTGCGGGGCCGGAGTAACAGCGTCCACAGTTCTATCATCTGCATAACAATGTATGTTAGAGTCCTCTAACATATCATTGATATGCAGAGGAAACAACGTAGGGAAGAGCACGCAGCCTTGGAGGACGCTGGTGTCCACGGGCATGTATTTCCAGTAGAAACCGTCAACAGCGACGTTGCGCCCAGTGAGATAGCTAGCGATCCGCTTGCATACATTCTCAGGAAGCACGTAAGATGGAAGTTTCGCAAGGAGCGCCCCATGCCACACTCGATCGAAGGACTTTCAATGGGTTAGGTAAACCAGAGGATCACCGGTTCAGCGTTGGCGGTCGTTAATCAATCGGTGATCCTCTAGATAAACCAAGAGCTGGCTATTTATTATGCTCTCCATAACTTTTGAGAACAGGGAGGTGACAGCAATAGGCCTGTAGTGAGTTGGATCGGAACCATCGTCTTTTCTCGGAATCGGGTGGATCTTATCCACCCGATCGCACAGCGCTCTTCCACGAATCTGGAACTACGCAAATCTGGAGCTACGATGGTCGGCGGCATTCTTCCTCGGTCCCCCATAGTTGAGTTCGAGGCAAGGAGAGCGCCCAGGAGGTTGGCTTTCCTTTCCACCGTATGTACCAAGATATGAAGTGACTTGCCACCGATTAGACTACAGAGCAAGGAAAGTTCCATACCCAGCAGAACCACGTCGGTGACAGCAGCGGCACAAGCACCAGGATCATCAGAAGAGAAGTAAACCGAGCCCCAGGGATAAGATGAGTAAAATGTATGCATCTCATCCCAATCTGCTGATTTGTAGTACCAGACGCGACAAGTCACTGATGTTCCGCGACTGACGCGGTTAATGGGTAGAGCACTCCGTACCAGGCAGTGGTCTGAAGACCCTAGAGGGGCATCGATGACAACCTGGTACTGTTCCGGATGTGAAGTCAGCAGAAGGTCCAATAAGGAGGCGTTGTAGTTGTCCACGTCCGGCGTTCGCGTAAGCGAGTCAACCATTTGGGACCATTCATTAGCCATAGCAAGGTCGAATACAGCCTTCCCTGCGTAAACGGTGGTGCGTGACCAGAGCCAACTGGCACTATGTACATTAAAATCGTCAAGTATCACGACGTCTGCGGTGGGGATCTGTGAGAGCGCATCGTCGATAGCCGATTGCATTTGTTCCATGAGCCGATCCGATTCTGCATTACCACTATGGGACCTGTACAGGCATGCGTAGATTCGGATTCACATTTTCAAAATTGACAAAACGATGGAAACTCATGTCCTCCTTTATATAAACAGCAACCCCCGCATGAAGTATAAAATTATGTTCTGTTTTGCAGCCGGGGTATTGAAGATAGGCGGTGTTGCTCGGTGTGTCGATCGGGGAATTTGGGTTTCCGTCAGAAATAACAAGGCTGGCTGTGCCGTCTCAAGATGGTAGTGGACGCTATTAAGATTTGAGTGTAGACCTCTGATGTTGGAAAAGTCAACGTTGAAGGTTGAGAGTAGCTGGGGCTGCCGCGAAACGTACGCCTCGTTTGCCTTGTATAATGCACGACACTATGCCCTCCCCAGAATTCGACAGGCGGCCTGAGTTTGAAGACTCAGCGAGGGATTGTCCAGCATCGAAGATGCTGGTACCCTCCTGGGGTAGATTTCTCTTAGTGCCGCTTTCATATTCCAGAGAGGAGACGGGGATGTGCACCGTGGCCCGGCATTAGCCAATTCGAAACGCAGCATAGCAAGCCACTACTTAACGCCGGTTTTAAATGCCGGGGATGGTAATGATCCTGTTGAGTCGGCCCAAGCGTGTGTTGATTGCTGTCGCTTAGTCGCCTCTTACGACACCATCAATACCAAGGTGATCCTATTCTAAGCCGGAATCACACGGCTAAATAATATAGAAGTAAATTTTTCTTGAAGCAAAATCCAAAGTACAAGAGCATGTGGTGGCACAGGCGCATATGCGCGTAACTGTTGCGTAAGTAACGCACCTCCTCGCTCTAGGAAATGTTATATTTAATATTATCATCTTTCCTTTTTGGTAACCAGGTGAAGCGCGTCGCCACATGGAATGTCTCGAATTCGACGGCAAATAGGATACGAAAATGTCTTAGTGGAAACGATGTGTCTTCACACCAGGGTCCCAAGTTCCCTCCGCCTTGGGCGGGTTACAGCGTGAAGCTAATAACAATCTAAAAGTTAAATTTTAAGGAAACCTTCTTTAGTAATCTACGTATTAAGCAAAACGCGATCGTTTTGCGACGCGAGAATTCGGTCGACAGCATTCTTATCGTATCGTATTAACGTTTATTGAAATTTGAACTTTTTTTATAGAGGAATAAGATGCTATTTAAAGATGTTTTTTTTTTCAACTAAAAATTCAAAGCAAATAGTGGTAATTGGTTGTAATTAATTTCCAATATAAAGTGTCGTGCTCCTTTAGATAATACTAAAGTATACTCGTACCTTGAATTTTTGGAAGCACAGCTTAATAATAACTGTAACTTTTTGTCTGCAAAGTCGGTTTACAGATGGTAATGTTACATAATAACATCATAAGGAAAGATTGATGAAAAGGTGCATATTTTAATAATTGAAGCCTGTCGTGGTGCAAGCACAAGCGTGTGACTGCAACCGACAGGTTGTGGGTTCGATCTCCACTCGAGGAAATGAAATATTTAATATTTTTAATTTCAATATTTAATGTTTCATTTCTTCGCTCTGGTAATAAGGCAAAAGCGGGGCGTTGAGTTTCGCAACTCAACACGCTATGCCTCAAATTCGACAGAAAGTGGGGAAAGGAAGTGGAACGGAGTGTCTTAACACTAAGTTCCTAAGTTCCCTCTGCCTACTGAGAGTACTTGAATTTAATTATCTTTATGTGCAATTATTAAGAAAAAAATATTTAAATTTAACAGACTAAATACAAGTAACCCATAATTACTGCACAGGCTGAGGCCGATCGTGCCTCTCTATAGCTTATTCTGCGCTCTTGGTTGCACGCGAGCGAGAGGCGGAACGTGACAATGTGTCATGTTTTTCGTGCGTGCAGCTGACGTTCATCGATTTGTCAGATTTTATCTCGTCAAAAACCTTTCTAAAGAGATGCGATACTATAAAATTTATTGAAAAAGGTATAGAAATTACATTATTGCAAATTGGTTTATAACCAAAACGATGGTCTATAAATATTGCCTAAGTGAATATATTATAAAAAATCATTATATTATTCAAATATTCTCAAGAATGGAATTGAACGTAGAATCATATATGTACAACCAGCCACTTCTTCACTAAATTGCGTGATGAAATTCAAATTCAAATTCAAATATTTTTATTCAAAATAAGAAGTTACAAGCTTCGTTTATTGAACGTCAAACAATTTACCACCAGTCCACTAAAGTTACTGCCTCAGACCTGAGAAGAACTGGCGAAAGAAACTCAGCGGGACATGTCTTTTTTTTAATAAAAATTTTACATCATATAATTAAGTGATAATGATACCTTTGAAATAGCCTGGAGCGAGCATTTTATTCCCAAGGCGTGTTATCTTTTATAAAATCGTTAATATGGTAATAACCT
>DWMZ01005384.1:0-10984 GCA_018249855.1 Eueides tales michaeli | reverse complement strand
TTCAGTCGCTCCGTGTCAGAGCAAGTCGAGAAAGAAAGAGTGACTTTCAAGAAGGAGTTAGGCGCAATGGCGGGTAAATTGAAGGCCATTGAACAAACACTTAAAGGTATGTAAAGTTTATCTTGTGCTTATTCACACTCTCGGAAATCTCGGCGTTGAGTTACGCTTCTCAACACCGAATTCTGCAGAAACTTGCCGTGTCGAGTTAGCATTAGAATCCCAAATTTGCTCTGATAAATGTAATAAATATAAATATTGTATATACATACATACAATACTTTAACACTAAGCATCCCTCTAGTACTGTCTGATATTTAATGAATACCAAGTGTTGATTGTATTGTATGAGGCATTGCGTGGCGGAACTCAACGCCGCGCTTTGCCTCGTTAAGTACGTTAGCGAAGAAACGAAAATATTAAAAGGTACGTAATTTCGTAGTCTCAAGGGGTCATACAAACCACAAGATGTCGTGTTTTGCTCTCGTTTGTGTCCCTTCGCCACGACAGACCTTGTTACGTTTAATCAATGCTAATTTAATCTGTGTTCTGCACATGACAGGATAGGCAGAGGAAAATTGGGAACCTATTGTTAAGTGACTTGGTTCCGTTCTCTCCACTTAACGCCGAATTTGAGGCACTATTGCGCGTTGAGTCGCGGCACTCAACACGCAACGCGTTAAATTCGGCGGCGATAGAATAGAATTAATTAACGGAATATCTTAACACTAAGTTGAGTTCAAATAAAATCACAAACAACACTGAGAATTCATTTAATATTAGACAGAACTGAAGGAAAGTTTTGTATGTATCAAAGTATTTACTTGTATTGTACTCGTTACTAAAACGAAAAAATGAAAACATTAAACATTTAAATTGAAAATATTAAATATTTCTTTTCCTCGACTGGGGATCGAACCCACAACCGTTGCGTTTACCAAACAATAAAATCAATATAATATGATACATTCGGTTTGATCAATATAATATATAATAAATTCTAGCTCGAACCAAAGCAGAATCGGAGGCGCGTCGTTCACAGTCGCTGTGGGCGGCCGCGGAGGCGCTGCACGCGGCCACGCGCAAGCAAAACGATTTAACGCCTTTGGAAAAAGAAATAAAAGCCTTAGAAACTGCTGGTTAGTATATATACTACGGTTGATGAGTTGTGGCCATTGTGACAGTAATTTTATATTACTCACTCACTCAGCTTCACGCTGTATCCCGCATATAGCAGGCTAGACAGAGGGAAACACTGAATTCATTGAGGCATTGCATGTTCAGTGGCGTAACTCAACTCTGCACTTTGCCTTGTTATTAGAGCGAAGAAATGAGAATATAAAATATGTAAAACTGAAAATTGAACCTGTCTCGATTGAAGTCACATTGCGCCACGACAGGCTTCAATTTTCCCTTTTTGCACCTTTCTGTGTTTTCTTTTCTTTTTTATGATATTTTATCGTAGATTAATGGTTACATTATTTTAATTATTTATGTAATATGTACTGTTAGCTATACAATATAGTAATATAACATAATGCAATAAAATATAAATCCCAGACCTATCGTGGCGCAGCGGCACAAGCGCTGCTTGTAACCGACAGGTTCTGGGTTCGATCCCCAGTCGAGGAAATGAAATATTTAATATTTTCAATTTAAATATTTAATGTTTTCTTTTCAATTTCTTCGCTCTGGTATTAAGGCAAAGCGCGCCGTTGAGTTCCGCCACTCAACACGCAATGCCTCAAAAATCGGCGGAAAGTGGGGAACAGAAGTGGAACGGGGTGTCTTGACACTAGGTTCCCGGGTTCCCTCTGCCTACCCTGCCTTGTGCGGGATACAGCGTGAAGCTAAAAAAAAAAGTATAAATAATTGATTATTTTTATGCTGAGCGACCACTGAGGAAAAGTTTTTAAGTTAAGGATTAATTGATAATATTGTTGTGATAATTTTTATATAAAATTTTCCAGTGTTTTTTTTTTCAGCTTGATGCTGTATTCTATTTTTGGCAGGGTAGGCAGAGGGAATCTGGGAACATAGTGTCGTGACACTTTGTTTCTATTGAGTCACTTATGTTTATCACTTACCGCCAATTTCTAAGGGATTGCGTGGTTACTTATAATTTATTTATTTTTTAATAATAATATATATATATATATATTGTTTTATTATGATATATTGTTAGGAAGATATAGTGTTAGTATGATATTATCTTTTAATATTATTTTAGGCCTGTCTTGACACAGGGGTACAAGCGCGCGACTAAAAGCGACAGATTGTTGGTTCGTCTCCCATTCAATATACTAAAATAGTTAATATTTTCATTTTGTTACAAGTAACAAAATGAAAATATTAACTATTTTAGTGTTTTTACTATTTTTAAAGTGTTATTATATACACTTGGGAAAGACGAACGGTTTCCAAGAGGCGCGGGTTCAAATCCTGCTTCGTTCAATTTTTTATATATGTTTTTAAAATTAGTAAAATATATGTTTTCAGGTAAAGACGACAAACTAGTACAGACAGTGGTGAAAGGTATCCCGAAAGAAGTGCGCGAAAAGGGAATACTTACTGAGAAAAGTCTAAGAGAGAGATTTGACCAGGTATGTTTAAACATTAGAACCTTTAATTAGTGTCTGAGATTAGATCGTTTAAATAAATCTCCAAGCTACGAGTATTATGTCTTAACACTATTTTCCTCAAGTTCTCCCCAAGACACTCTGTTTTGTTTTTCACTTTTTGCTGTATTGGACGGAGCTCAACGCCGCGCTTTGCTTCGTTTCCAGCATTGAAACATATCACTTGTTAGACAGGGCTTCGAACCCATAACTCGTATTTTAAAGTCACACGCTGGTGACAGCTGTTACAATCTATAATCATAATAAATGTGTAACTGATCACTGTCTGTACATGGAAGATATATTATAAAAAATCTATATAAATATAAAATATAAAAAAAATGTCTGTTTGTTTGTTTGTACGGGCTAATCTCAGAAACGGCTAATTAGATTTAAACTTTCACTATCATATTATGGCAACCTCCATTTGACATTTAGAGTTTGTTTTATTTAAATTGGTTAAAAGTTACCCCAATTTAGAATATTGAAGTCGACTAAATTGGTACAACATTTTTATTCGTTTCGATGATATTTTAGTTGTATGTATGTATAGAATAGGGGGCTCCGCCCCCTGCTCGCTTCGCTCGCCAATCCCCCCCGTCCCCCCTCACCCACGCAAACGAAAATTAAACGAAAAAACATGTATCAATCAATGAAAACATCAATAAAAAATAAAATATGACGATCAGCTTCTTAATTCTACACCTTTATTAAAAGCAAAAAAAAAACAATTTACATCTTGATCCAAATTCATAAAGAATTACAACTTTTTTTTCATAATTTTTTTCATATTATAGGCACTCACGCGAGCGCCTCACAATACACGATATTCTCGATCACCTTTTCTTCCAGCTTGCACTCGATCAATCAATATCAATTTTCTACGTCAACAACTATTATACAAAAAAATCGTACAGAACAAAACAGTATTTTATAGAATAAAGAGATATCGTCTTAAAAGTGATAATGTCATTAGAACAAGAAAGTAGTTGAAATTAGTGGATAAAATAGTTAATAATTCGACAGTCGCTAGTGTTATATATAGGTTTATAAGTATTATAATATTTTATATTTATTACAGTTGGAAAAAACAGCAGTGAAAGTGGCACTGATAGGAAGAGATGGCGCCTCCCTACCTGTATACTTCCTGTCGTGGCTACAATCTAAATTGCTTTTCCAAAAGGTATGTTAATTTATTTATTCAATATTATTTATATATGTTTAGTTATTAAATTATGTTAGTTAAGATTTCGTAGTATTATAGTTTGTTAAAAGTCTCTACAAAATCTATAGACTTCTAACAAACTATTTTATTAGTAAACTCGTAAATAAAGCAATTATATAAGGGTCATGAGCGTGCGACAGTGGACGCGACAGATCGTGAGTTCGATGCTCACTCGAGGAAATAAAATTGTTTGATATGTTTAATTTCTTCGGTGAATTCCGCCATTTAATACGAAATACATCAAATTCAACGGATGAAACGGAAACGGAGTTTTTTCCTAGCCTGCTTTATGCAGAATACTAAAATAATGATAATTTAATCACTTTAAGTACTCTCCTTAGATGCAATGGAGACAATGTAAGACTCTCCACTCGTCATGCGCCGCCCCATGTTGGGTGGTGGAACTCAACGCCGAATGTTAAAAGAGAGATGTAATAATAAAAAAAAGAAAGATTTTCCCCGAGTGGGAGTCTAACCCACAACCGTTGCGCTAAGTCGGACACTGTGCGCTTGTGCCACGATGGCCTCAAAAATATTTATTAATAAAATATAGTAAACTTGTATTTACAAGTTGATTAATTTAAAATGGTTCTCTATTTTTTACCTAGATAAAACTTTTTTTTTAATATAACAAGATATAATAATTTTGAGACCTGCCGTGGCACAAAGGTGTTAGCGTAGGACTGCGGCAGGTTGCCGGTGCGATCCCTATTCGAAGAAAATAAATACTTAATATTTTCATCTTTTTCCGCTCTGGTATCAAGTCGGAAGTGGAGAAGGAACATTTGGTTCCTAAGTTCCCCCTGCCTATCTTACCATTTACAGGATACAGCGTGAAACGGAAAGAAATAAATAAACAATTTAATTTTTTTTTAGTTCGCTGAAATACCTAAAGATGAATTAGAGAATCAGCCCACGGACTTCTCTAAATTGGACACTTTTGACATCATACAGAGAGCAAGGTGATATACAATTTTATTAATGCAATATGATAAAAATAGTCTTTTTTTTATGGAAAAGACAATTTTTAAGGTAAACTCGCGTACAGGTCACCTGATGGTGAGTGGCTTCATAACGGCTATGTTTTGGTAACGTTATAGGACGATGTGTTATTTTTAATTAGTCTATTATTTTATTCGTTATTTTTTATAACATATTATATTTATTAATATAACGATGTATTACTTATAACGATATAGTGCTTTTTATAAAGAAAGCTTCGTTGGATTTCGTTTTTTTTAGAGACTATTTTTAATGGAAATAGAAGTGCTTTTTAATGGTACCCACCTCATGCCGAAATACTGCCGCATGTAGACCATTTTACAGACGTTTAGTGCTTGAAAGGAATTTCCTATAAAACTATACAGCGTTAAATTGCCACGTCTCCATATCATGAGGATGGTATTGCAGCTTGTGACGTACTGTATTTAGAAAATTTCGGCGTTAGGTACCAAGTGGAATAGTTTTCTAGAATATTTCTCGTGATAAATGCGGCAGGGAATGTACAGGATTGATACATCTTTAAGCCAAAGTATCATACCCCTCCAGATTATTGTCGAATGGTTCAAGCTGATACTGGGGTGCACCAGCCCAGAGATGAGAACAGTACTCCCTGTGTGACTGAACCTGGGCCCTATATAGGGGACTTAAAAACCGGCCAAGTGCGAGTCGGATTCGCTCACGGAACTTTTGTTACAATGGAACCTCTTTGAATTTTTTTTTTAGTAATTGTTGTTATAATGGCATTAGAAATACATTATTTGTAAAAATTTCAAATGTCTAATTATTCCGTTTCATGAGATACCAGTAACTTGAGAGTGTAGATCTTTCTTTAGATACGAATCACTTAAACATTAATGTAGTAAAATTATGAACTTGGAAAAAAAGTTTAAAAAAAAGAGATAACGGATACACTAAATAAGGCAGTGTGATTTATTTAACAAAAAATAAATATACTTATTTGTAATTATATATAATTAAAATTATATACAATTACAAATAATTTGTTTTTTTTTTTATAAAAATATTTCATTTATTTAATTTAAAATGACTTATATATACTATTTTTAAAAAGTTAATCTACACGTGGGGGAAAAAATACTAGGAAGAAAAATAAGAAGCACGGAGTACTAATAAGAGGCACACATTCAAACCCCGCAACGTTCAAATTCCTATACGTTTTCTAAAAAGTATTTAAAATTATTTATTTAAACAAATCTATTTCAATTTTAATACAGTCATTATGAATTCCACAACTTGCAATAGTTACAAAACACCGTTTATTACCGTTTTCTTTCTAATAAAAAAACATATATAGCGCTGTCATAAATTACTTTTTTGAAATCCTATTTGTGTGTGTGATTGTCTTAACACTAGGGTCCCAAGTTCCCTCTGCCTGCACTGCCACGTGAGGGATACAGCGTGAAAAAAGTTAAAAAAACAATATTATTTTTTTTTACTATTTTTAAAGTGTTATTCCACACTTAGGAAAGAAAAATACTAAATTTAAAAACGTATAAAAATTTGGACGAAGCAGGATTTGAACCTGCGCCTCTTGAAAACCGTTCAAGCGCTTTGACCACTAAGCCATCCATAAGCTTAGAAGAGCGCTTGAACGGTTTTCAAGAGGCGCAGGTTCAAATCCTGCTTCGTCCAAATTTTTATACGTTTTTAAATTTATTATTAATATTAAATTTTACTTATATATTTACAGATACCACATGGACCATGGTAACCTGGCAACGGCATTACGTTATGTAAATCTATTACAAGGAGCTCCACGCGCCGCCGCCAAGAACTGGGCGGAGGCGGCCCGCCGCCATCTTGAAATTAAACAAGCAGCGGAAACCGTCATGGCGCACGCTTCTGTATCCGGGTTACTCTATCTGTGAACGGTTTGAATTTAGAACGTTGTTTATTTGTAATTGTTTAAATTTAGAACGCTCGTGATCGGTTTATGATATAGTATGTTGTTGATTTATATTGTTCTGCCATCTTGAATTCGAGTAGGTGAAACGGTTTAAATTTAGAACGTCATTTATTAATTGAGTTGACATCAATGAGCTGTCATCTTGTCTTCTGTATCTGTGAATGGTTTGAATTTAGAAATTGTATACAATTTTTTATATTTGGAACGCTCGTGATCCGTTTCTTTTTTAGTACGGTATATAGAATGCAGGAGTATAAAACATTTTGAATTATGAACGTGATATATTTATTATCGTTTAAATTTAGAATGTGTATCTTAATTTATGTAAGTGGGCTGTCATCAATGAGCCTCCATCTTGAGAATAAATATATCACAGTGGCAACTCACAACGCATGCATTTGTTTACGATGTATTATACAGATACAATATATGACTGTTTTAAATGTAAATATCCATCTATAAATATTTGAATTTAGAATGGTTATGTACATTTTAGCGAGATAATAACTTAACCATCATCTTAAATTCATATCATCTGTAAACCGTTTGTATTTAGAACCTTAAATATATAACAGTTTGCCATCTTCTATCTAAACTGTTGAAACTGTCATGTCGGATGGACGTATTAAATTCTTTTTATTTAATAGAGCTGTGTGCAATACTAGTAATTCTGTTAATTAATTATTAAGCCGCCATCTTGAATTCAAGTTGCCGTATCTGTCATGGCGTACGCTTCGCTTTCCGGTCTACAATATCTCTAATTATACTTTTTAGAACTTTAGTTATTTATTATACGAAATGCGAAATTGTATACAAATATTGTATTAAAGTAAAATTATTGACATAAATAATTGTTTTTCATTATTTTTTTCTATCGAAACATATTTGACTGCCAGTGTGTTGATATTTTTTTTTAATTAGATTCAAATTAATATGTTCATATTTTGAATATTAAATGCTGAAATTTGAATGGTAGTTCTATTTTTTTTTTTATATTTAGGTGAATTGTTCATTATTACCTTAATGTTTTTGTTTCTGATAACATATTTAAAACTGCGTGTTATTTTGAATCGAGTCATGGATTTGGTTGAATTTAATATTGTGATTTTTTTTCCGTTTGAGACCATCTTTGTGCAAAGTTACAATGAACTCAACGGTTGTGGGTTCAATTCTCATGAGAGAGAATTATGTTCATTTACGTGGTCTGTAACAAGATAAACTGCAGTGTTAAGCTACGTCTGTCATAACAAATGATGTCTCGAAAATTAAGTGGTGTGAGGGGAACGAATTGTCTTTAAATTTCATTTCCTCTGGTTACCCTGCTTAATGCTTGTTAAAACGCAGGAAAGGAGAACATTATGTGAATGTTATAAAGTACATACATACACATAGGGTTCCTTTGTAACTTCTTTAACATTATGAAATTATATAAGTACAAAAAAATAACAGAAATATATTTAATATTATCTAAAATTGTATGCCGTTAAATTAAATTTTCGTATTTTTTTTTTGGTTTAGGCAGTCGATATAAAAGTAAACTGGTAAACAGCGAGCTGTAAATATTATAATATGTATGTAATAAAAATTAGAGTTTTATTTGAACATTTGTTTTATTTTTGTTTTCCTAAATTTGATGGTGTGTGGGAAATGTAACGTCTTAACACTAAGTACCCTCTACCTTCCCAATAGGGAATTATAATACATTAAAATATTTAAATATAATTATCTGTCGTGGCCCAGAGGTACAAACGTGCGGCTGTAAGCACGATATGGTGGGTTCGATCCCTACTCGAGGAAATCAAATATACGGCAAAAAGTGGGGAACTAATCGATATTTACGAACAGCTTAATTAATAGGATCAATTTTTATGCAATACAAGATTTAGACTTAAATGGGACCTCCATTTAAATAATCCTTTATTAGTTAAACACTGAAATATAATAAATATACTTTTCTTTAAAGGGAACCTGGGTGGGAACCACGATACTCCATTCCCGTTCTCACTTTTCCTCGAATTCTGGCAGAAATCAACGCCATAATATACAAATTTAAGTGGTTTTCCATTGTGCTAACCGTAAAAAAAATATTTATATATTATTTAAAAAGGGTACCTACATCGTTTTGCCTTTTGACTGAATTTATTGTTGATAGAATAAAAAGTTTTGAAGATGATTTTCAAACCATAATATAGAAAATATCTTAAAATGTCACTGGCTACGAAACGTAATTCAAGAAAAAAAAACAGCCGTCAAAACAGAAGGATATTTTAAAACAAACAACGCAAAATATATAGACATTAAAACATAAAATCTTATTATGTTTCGATTAAGAAGCTGTGTATTGAGTTTAAAGAATCTTTTGGTAAGTAATTTGAAAAGAGAGATTAAATACGTTGAGCAGTTTTGCGTGAGAATGGAATAGACTTACATCCTTCTGACTGACTCAGCCTCATACTGTACCGCGCGTAGCTGGGTAGAGAGTACTTGGGAACCATTCCATTCCTCACTTTCTGCCGAAGTGACGCGTTTTGCCTTGTTACCAGAGATGAAATGAAAACATTAAATATTTAAATTGAAAATAATAAATATGTCACTTCGATTGGTGATCAAACCCACAACCTGTCGCGTCAAATTCTTGTGACGCGCTGTGACAAATCTTAACATACATTTGACATTTTTAGTATAAGTAGGATTTTCAATTTTAAAGCATTTTTAAATTATTTGAATAAAAAATATTTTAACATCAATTCTGAATAATATCCACTAGGAACGTCACCAACGTCTAAATAAATACGTTTCGTGTATACACCAACACGCCCCAGTGCAGTACAAGGTTCAAGTCCGTGACCCGTGTACGCAAGAGCCGCCGCCACCGCCGCCTAAGCCAAAAGACGATAGTGCGTTTTGGGGGGCCATGACTGTTTTGTTTTTGGCTGGCGGCTTCGTTGTGATTGCCAAGTTAGTATGAATTTTAGATTTTTGTGTATTAACGCTAACGAATTGATGGTCTTTGGATTAAGTGTAGGTTAGGTATTCATTCATTCAACTTCACGCTGTATCCCGCACCCGGCAGGGTAGGCAGAGGGAACTTGGGAACCTAGTGTTAAGACACTCCGTTCCTTTTCCTTCTTTCTGCCGAGCTTAAGGCATTGCGTGTTGAGTGATAGGTGTCAATGCCGGGTTTTACCTTGTTGCCAGAGCGAAGAAATGAAAATATTTAATATTCAGGATAGGACAGGACGGGCATAGGTTAGATTAGTTATTTTTAATCTCTGACGTAAAAATAAAGGTGACAATTTATCTGCATGTGACTCTTCAATGAAGAAACAGATTTGAGTGCAGCTTTTTTTAACCGAAAACGTAGTTTATAGCTGTGGTTCTTAGTTATGTTTTATGTGGACTGGCAGAAGGAGCTACATTCATTTTACCAATATTAGGTACTGCTTTTTTAGGTCGTGAATTATATTTTAATTTAAGTTTCATACTAATATTATTAAGTTTTAAAGTTTCTGATGTAATCTGCACTTAAAAGCCGCTTAACGGGTGTGGCTTTAACTCACCAGTACTGATTTTTATATTATATATTGTTATTCACATAACAATTAAAATGATATTTTGTTAAATTATTGGTTATTAAGACCCATAAAATAATATTTGTAAAGTGGAAAATAACAATAGGTTAATTTACAATTTACGTAGCGCGCCATTGGTCGAAACCAAATGTGACGTCATGAACACGATTTTTTATATATCGGCTTCGATACGTATGTGAGTTTGCTAGAATAAGGCAATATTAATGCCTTGTTCTAGCAAACTCACATACATATCGACTAATTAAATAAAATAAAATATTGCCGTAATTTTTTACAGTCAAACTTTTCTTTAGTAAATATAAATTTATAACAAATCTAGAAAGAAGACATCTTTTTCAAAGCAACATTAAATATTTTTACTATTTTTAAAGTGTTATTCCACACTTAGGAAAGAAAAATACTAAATTTAAAAACGTATAAAAATTTTAACGAGGCAGGACTTGAAGCCGCGCCTCTTGAAAACCGTTCAAGCGCTCTGACCACTAAGCCATTTGTTCTCACCAAGCTCCGTCGAAATTTAGAAACGTTTGTTACAACTTAATTACGTTGTTAGCATCTCTGTAGGGAGATTTTTACAAATTTCCGCTACCCAAAGACAATTCGTTAGAATTATCGTTTGTCA
>DWMZ01005383.1:0-10985 GCA_018249855.1 Eueides tales michaeli | reverse complement strand
TCTTACATGTAAAATAGATAAACACTATTTTAAAGTTTTGGAGAGAACCCAGTGTTAAGACACATAATTTTCCACGTTATTGTAAAATTTTAAAAGACATTGCTTGCAGACTGGGATATAACGCCACCTTATGTCTACGTATTAGAGATGATGAGAATAAGTCATTCAACCTAGTGAGAATGGGCGGAATTAACTTTTCATCTCGGATAAAGATGCAAAGCGGATTTTTGAGTTCCGCCACTCAACATGCAATGCTTTAACAATGAACAATTAACAAGTAGGGAATTGAATTATTTTAACGGATATATTATTTTATCTTCTTATTTAAAATAACCACCAAAATACGTAACTCTCAAATTGCGCTATCTTCTAGAATTGTTTACTTCATAAATCCTTTGGCATATAAACATTTATTTGTGTTAGATTGAAACCTAGTAATAGTAATATAATAATAAATAGTAATAATAAATAGTCTTGGAACACTTTCATGGATTGTATTGTTAAATTGTATACATTTTTGAAATAATATATTTAAATTAGTTTTTTGTTATTTTCACGAACCTTTCCCCACTTTCCTCCGAAATCGAGGCATAGCGTGTTAATTGACGGAACTTAAAGCCACCATTTACCTAAATATATATTAAAAGTAACAAACAAATAAATAACCATATGCTACTAACATTCCCCACCTCCAGTGGGAAATGGAGTATCTTAATTCTAGGTTGCCAAGTTCCTATTACCTACTTTGCGGAATACAGCGTGAAAGTTACATAATCACAATAATTAAACTTGAAGCAACGACAACGCTTGAGACATTTTTATGTAAGCCCAATCAAGTGGATAGAGAATGACTATCTAAGTAAGGACACGTGTACATGATGGAAAACAGATACGAGGGTGATATTTAATTTATCATTTATTATGCCATGCAAATAACCCGCTCCTTATTTTGGTAATGAAGCCTATCGTGGCAGAGGGATACAAGTGTGCGCGGCATGTTGTGGGTTCGATCCTCACGCAAGAAAATAAAATATTTTATATTTTGAATTTAAATATTTAATGTTTTCATTTCTAGGCTCTGGTTTTAAAGTAAAGCGCGGTGTTATGTTACGCCACTTTACACACTATGCCTCAAATTCGGCGAAAAGTGGGAAACGGGACTAAGTATCTTAATATTAGGTTACTAAGCCTCCATCTTCATCTCATAGCTCTCCATCTGCCAGTACGGGATAAAACGTGAAGCTGAAAAAAAAAAAAATCTGTTATGTCACTGTATTTTTCTCTATTATTTTGAACCTTAAAAATAAGTAGGAGGAAAAAATGTTTTTAGAAAAAAAATCACGCAGTATCTCTCATAAAGAAGGGTAGACAGAGGAACCTAAAAACCTAGTATCAAGTCAATCCGTTACCATTAGGACACTTGCCATCGTTGTCTCGAGGTATTAAAATAAATTTAAAAACGACATGGCAAAATGAAAAGAGATTCTACCTCTATACATTTTAACTACCGTTTTAAAACAGTTTACATAGCACAGAGCGTTGCAGTACATTATGTTTAATATTATTTAGTAGCGAGAGCGTTTGAAAATAATAAAGTAATAAATCTTATTAATGGGTGATAAATAGTTAATTTTTCGTGCAAACGTTGAAGTATCGTAATAAATATTAATAAATCGCTTCTTTTAACCATGATGGCGCACACGGCGGTACACTTTTGTCGTTGAAATATTTTGTTTGTAGTTCCATCATTTCAACAAATTATATTTGGATTCGTCGAGTATCTAGTAACGTTGACAGATCAGTCACTCACATTTTCCTATTACTTACATTTGGAGGATTTCGATCTAGATTTATATGTCTTTAAATCTGTTTCTTTCATTTCACGAGATAAAAAGGGACATAGTTTGCTCCATAGTAAACTGTAAACGTGAAAAGTTGTTCTCAATCAAGGAAATGAAATATTTAATATTTTCATTTACTGTCCTTTGTAATAAGGCAAAGCGGTGTTTACTTTAATAAAATACATACATTTCCCCGAGTGAAATAGATCCCTCAAACATGCACTCCTGCGCCACGACCGGCGTTAACAGAAATATTAAAATACGTATAATATACTGCTTAAATTACTAATATACGTTATACACAGTAAATACAGTATATATACCAGCTTTTTCCCTCATAAGGAAGCAAATGTTAAGCATTAGATTCTCCAAATTAACGCAATTTAATAAAACAAACATTCCTTCAACAGGAATCGGACCGGCAACCGTTGCCTTTATAGTCAAAGGCATTGTACCATGTAGGTAATATGTAATTTTATTTAATCCTCTAATTTAAACAGCAAATGATAATTGAGTATATATGTATGTATGTATGTACGTATATTAAACAAAAACATCTGTCAGCTATTTGAACAGAGTAATCACTAGGACGGTTGAATAGAATTGTTAACTTAATTTTTGACGTAATCTTGTACAGTGACTCAAAATAAATGAAGTTTCATTTTAGTAAAATAATGCTAATATGAAACATTTGATGCCTGTCGTGGTACAGGTGCGCAAGCATGTGACTGTAAATGCGACAGATTGTGGGTTCGATTTCTATACAAAGTAATAAAATATTTAATATTTTCATAATCAATTTTTATTGTTTTATTTCTTAGCTCTGGTAAAAAGGCAAAGCGCGGCGTTGACTTCTTTCACTCAAACCACAATGCTTGAGGTATTGTGACATATTCAGTAGTAAGTGGAGAACGGAACGGAGTTTCCTCTGTCTATTCTGCCATGTGCGGGATACAGCGTGAAGCTATGTAAGTAAGTAACTGTGAAATATATTGGATATTAAACCTACCGTGACTCCAACAAACGAAATCAAGCAAATGATTTTTTAATAAATGTATTTCCTCGTTCTGGTAACAAGACTGAAGTGGGGAACTGAAGTGTCTTAATGTAAACGGAGTGTTTTCATTATAGATTCCCAGGCTCCCTCTAAATACCTGGTTATGTTCCCCCGCATAGCAGGTACAACATGAATATTTATGAAAACGATTTGAAAACAATAGTGTTCTAGTGAACTTCCAGTAGTGAACTATAACTCAATACTTAAAGAACTACACATAAAATTCCCATACAGGTAGTTACATTCTATAGAAATATACATTTCTTTTATAAGTAATTGAAGCTTTTTTCGCTATTAAAATATTAATTTCAAGATAAATACTATAGAATTTTTCATAATTTAAAAATAGTTGTATGAACTAAGGCATAGCTATTCTTGTATTAGTTTTAATTTAGAAAAATAATGTAAGAAATATTTTTATATAAAACAAGCGACTAACATAAAATTTTACTTTTAAAGTTTATTTTGTCTTTTGTCTATAAAAAAATTAAATAAAACCTTTTAAGAGTACATAAAAAGTGCACTAACGTTGCTATGGTGTAGTTTGGAAGCATTCCTGTATTAACGAAGTAGTAGCGAATACGATATCGATTCGAGAGATTGGTTGTTTTTTTAGCCTATGCTGTATCCCGTACATGGCAGGGTAGGCAAAGGAAACTTGGAAATCTAGAGTAAATACACTCAGTTCTCATTACGACCCCTCTTTTTGTCTTATAAGGGATTTGAGTGGTGACACTCAACACCGCATTTTGCTTTGTACTAAAAGAAAATATAAAATATTCCATTTCCTCGAGTGGGAATGGAATCCACAACTTGTCACGTTTACATTCGCTCACCTGTGCTCCTACGCCTTGACTTTTCTATCTCCCGGGAATGTTTGCAGTTAAAATAATTAAATTTCTCCAGCTTCGTACAACCATTGTCGGCAAACGAAATGGATATCGGTTCCATTTGCGCTCGAGGACGTTAGTTATTTACATATTTTCTGCTCTGGTAACTAAAATGCAACGTTGACTTCTGTAATTTAATAAACGACGGAACTCAACGCCGCAAAGCAAACGAGAACTTCTGTACTAGTTTCTATCTGCCTGCCAATAAACAAATAACAACAAACCAAATATGGCTCTATTTAGTAGCATATTGACAATCTGTCCTTTCTTCTTCCCCTACTTACCGCAGTAGATTGAATATAAACAAATAAAATTTAAATAAACCAGGTACTGGTTAGATTAAACTAAGCGAAGCTTAACGTCCTGTTAACTAACGCGTATGCTTCAAGAAAATCGGCCAAGTGCGAGTCGAACTACCGCACGAAAGGCCACATTCCATTTCCATTTTTTATCATCCTAAATAATCAAAAGGAATATTTTGTTTATTTGTATTTATTTTTGTAGCGAAGTTATTTTCATTAAAAAATTCAACCTTCGTACTATCATGGTTTATGAGATATAGCTTGATGACAGACAGACAGGCTGAGAAATGGATAACGAAGTCTTAGTAATAGGGTTCCGCTTTACCCTAGAGTACGGAACTTTCAAAAATAAATTTTACCCTGTTTATAGCGGGATATACAGAAGAAAATTAGTCTTAAGATATTTCAAAGTATTTGCTGCCTTTAAGACATTGTGTGTTATCTCAACGGCACACTCGAGCTGAAATGGCTTTATACGGCGCAAGCGTGTGACTGTTAACGCGACAGGTTTGGGTACGGTCCCTCTGGAATGGATCAGAGTGTCTTAATACTAGGTTCCCAGGCTCCCTATTCCTACGCTGCCGTGTGCGGGGCACAGCGTGAAGCTGAAAAAAAAGAAGAAAAATAAGGTAACATTAAAAGTGCATTATTGTAAGCGTTATATATCGTAATGAATTTAAGGTGTTATCTTTCAAGATCAATAAAAAGCTATAAGGATTTGGCAGTTTAGCAATGTGGAGTCGCATCTGTCGTAGGGTCTGCTGAGACAACGATATTGTACGTTTTCCTTATAGATAAAATTTGCCAATGGTGCCCAAACTGTAAATGAAGACCTACTTATAGCTAAGAGCCAGTTACATTTGAAATATTTTTATATGTTAATGTAACAAAGTGAAGAAATATTTGATATATTAATTTGTTTTACTTTTGCAATGAGGCGTTGTATATCTGCCCCTCTGCCCGTAAAGCCTCACAAACAGTAGACAGTGAAAAACGGAAAGTTCTTGATGGGAAAAGTGTCTTAGGGTAGCAATTATATCATTAATATTAATTTCGAAAGCTTGACTAACATATAAATAATTCAAATTAAAATCATTATATTATGTATTGTACTGTCACTTATACCCCAATTAAGTCATTTTAAAGGCAATAAAAAGTCATATTAATTGAAAATGAGAGTAAAAAAAAATATGGAATCGCCTTTACGAAAGCCTTTTTTTATTTTTAAGCTGTATTCCGCAAATGGCAGGGTAGGCAAAGTTCCCTTTGCGATGCATGAGGAACCTCATATTAAGATTCTATTTCGTTTAGTGACGGAACTCAACGCCGTGCCTTGTTTCCAGAGCGAAGAAACGACAATCTTAAATATTTCGCTTCGTCGACTGGGTATCGAACCCACAATCAGTCGTTTACAATCACACAGTTGTGCCCCTGCGACACGAAATTCTGAACAAAACATATAAGAACAAATTTGCAATACACTATATTTTTTTTATAAATAATACAATATTCAAAAAAAGCCGGTCTAAGTATAAAAGCTGAAAGCCCCAGGTCACCGCACCATTAGTTCTCATCAGACCAATTACTCGCACGCCAAAACATCGATTCTCACACTTTAGAAATCTCGAACTCGTTAAATATCGATAGTCACGAATTTTAACCCTTTCATTGAAACAAAAATTTGCTAATTAATTTAATTAATAAACATTATGAAGTTCAGCGTTTATTGAAAAATAATATGAAAATTTTATGATGTTTTTAAGGTTTTGTTTATTCTTTTCATATCTTTGAGTAATATTTTAGATATTTTTGATGAAAATGAGACTTGAGCCTCTTGAACATATTTTAGAGGCGCAGGTTCGAGGATTTTCTTAGTAGGATATTAATGATACATTCCAAAAAACATTTTTTTAAAAAATTTTTAGAATATTTTTCTAAAAATGTTTGAAAAAAATCTTAGAATTTAAATAGTGAATGAATAAAACCCAAAGAACACAGAACTTGGCACCCACATAGGCCATCGACTTTTTTGTTAGTGAAGTCGATAATAACGAATTATTCAATATTGAACTTTGCTCTCTTTCACATTATGTAAATACATAGAAAAACAAAGATAATTATGATATCCACGACAGAAAATTGCTTGAAGCAACAAGTTCTAACTATTTATTTACATTATACGCAACTCAAATCTACATATAACCAGCTCACACAATTCCCAAGTTGTCTGCCTACCCAAGGCATAGAACTTAGGAACCTGGTATATTAGAAGTTAAATTATAATTAAAAAGAAAAACGAACAAAATTAAATTATTCACATATTTTGTATATTTTATAGACCCTGTAAATTATGATGATGAGGACGTTATAGCTTACGTACATAAATGAATTAATTTTGACAATAGACAGTAAACACAGTAAAAAGATAGTTTACAGTCACGTCATAGAAAAATTTTAGTTAAAAAAAAGTTTTTGTACAAACTTCTAAAACTTATTAAAGTATATAAACTATAAAACAAAGAAAATTGTTTAGAAAAAAAACATTTTAGTACCGCTAAAATGTAAAATTAAAAATACGCCTTGGAAGTGTACTTGAGGGTACGGTTGAGAAGTATTTAGACACTGTCTACTTTAAAGTGAAGTTGTAAAATATGTTTTTCTTTTGTTTATCTTAGAGCTTTTGTATTTGACACATTTCAAGGTTTGTTTGGAAAATATATATGGTTTACACAATGAAGAGAAATATTATGCGGCGGGACTTAACGCTGTACTTTCTTTTTTTTTAGCCTCGTACTGTATCCTGAACATACATAGAGTAGGTAGAGTGAACTTAGAAAACCTTGTTTTAAGACACTCTGTTCCTTATGTTAAGTCCATTTTATATCCATAGCTATTTATAGCTATTTCGTCTATAGCTATATCGTATTGAGTAGCGACAAAGGATGCTTTGCCAACCAAAATAAAGAAATGAAAATATTAAATTTGACTTTCTCGATTGGGGAACCTACAACATTTTTTTTTTTTATGGAAAAGACTCGGCAAACGAGCGCACCCATTGTTGGGAACGTAGTGTTAAAACACTCCATTCCGTTCCCCATTTTCCGCTGAATTTGAGGCATTGCGTGTTGAGTGGCGGAACATCAACGCCGTGAAAGACTATTTGGTTTTATATTTACCAAAGTGTCCGACTACAATTGTAAAGGTTGTGGGTTTGGTTTCCACTTAGTGAAATTATATTAACTTTAGAGTTTATACGTTATAGTAACTTGAGTAGAGTTTGTTGTGGCGCAAAAGGAAGAAGCGTGTGACTGTAAATACGATAGCTTTGGGTTTGATCGCCACTCAAGAAAATCAAATATTTCATATTATCATTTTTTCGCTCTGGTAGACAAAGCTTTGAGTTTTTTCATTTAACAAGCAATGCCTCAAATTCGGCAAAAAGTGAGGAGCGAAACGGAATGACTTAACACTAGATTTCCAAGTTCCCTCTGCCTACCCTACCAAGTACGGGATACAGTGTGAAGCTGAAGAAAAAGGAATGTGTTCGAAAATAAAATTAGTGGCTCGTATTTATTTAATTCATCATAAGTTTATTTCCTATTCAGGAACGGAATTCATAAAACTTAAATAAAAAACAATTCTTAAGTCCAATAACATAACTAATAACGGTTATTAAAAACCATATTCGATTCTTAGTAACTACATAATACGAGAATACTATTAAGAATAACGAACATGAAAATATTGAAAATATTATTGGAATAATATTGTACAAAACGTTATTTCGATATCGTGAAAACGATAATTACTGCCAAATGAAAACAGCCAAGGTAAAGGTAATTAATGCATCATTGAACAATGTGCTTATATTTACATGATATACATTCAGAATATAAAAAGTAGTTAATTATTTTCTTTTGTATTTATTATTAGATAAATTAAAATAGAACTGTTATTTAATTGTGTTATTTTATTATTAAAGAGATACGTATAATTTAACGTATGTAGTGTACGTATGTAATATTTGTTTAAGAAATATTAAATAATTTATTAAAGTATAAAATTTGGTTTCAAACTACAAAATCTTTTTTTTTATACATATTTTTTTTATAAGAAATTAAACTTTAAGAAAAATATTATCATCGTATTACGATAATCGAATAAATAATTAAAAAAATACGAAAATATTTAAAAAAAACCAAATTAATCACATATATGATATATGTACATATGATCTTAGAACAATATTTACTGAACTTACTTTAGAAAACTGTGCAAAAAATTGAAACCTACCAAATTATTATATTAATTTATAAATGAAAATACTTTTAATCCAAAAGCATCCATTCAGTAAGAATAAAAACACTTACAAAAATATTACGATTTTAATACACGAACTCGCGAGCGAGACGCTACTCTCACGGCGGCTAGTGTACGACTGAAGCTCTACGTAGAGACCCTTAACACCCTTAACTTGTGCATTAAAAACTTTGAAACTTTCAATACTAGCAATTCTTACTATAAAGGAAATGTTATAAAATATTTACATTTATACATAACATAGAGTAGGTAGACGTGTTTTGATCTGTCAAGCTTTGTATTGTAAGCAAATTTTAGTTTTAAATTAATTAAATTTGGAATGACAGTGCCAAATTTTGTTTTTTTTGTAGATTAAGGGAATTTGCATTGTTTTTACAGGTTCTCGCTGTTCCCCTTGCATAGCAGGGTAAGCAGAGGGAAAATTTCATTTTGAATACTAAAGGCATTGCGTGGTGAGTTATACGCTACCCTATCTGTGGTTGCCAAAATAAAGAAATTAAAATAGTAAAAAATATATATTTTCTGAAGTGTAAATTGAACACACAACCTGTAGCGTTTAGAGTCAAATGCTATTTTCCCTGTGCCATGATAGGCCAGTATTATCTTGGTTTTATTTTTCTTTTTTTTTTGTTCTACCGTAAACTAAAACTCTATGTAGAGACACCTTATTAATTAGAACGTAAAACATCTTTATAGCAGCAGTTTTTTGTATCAAGGGACAGCTTTTACTATTGTATTTTAGTAACCTTCCCTAAAGTTTTAGTGTTTGTTTTATATTAATTTATTCATAAAAAAGTTTTGTCGCAAACCTAGCGATATCAATAAATAAATTTAAGAATTAAATATAGAATACAAATAAAAAATCTAACGTTCCTTTTTAATATTATTTCTATAATAAGTCGTAATTTATAAAGAAGAGTTGTTCTAAATAATAAAAAAGCTGAACTGACAGATTCATTAAGCTTATGCTCATTTTGGTTATTAAATGCACCTTATAAGGTCTGTAGTGGCGCAGGGGTACAAGCGTGTGTCTCTACACGCGACAGGTTGTCGGTTACCTTTCTTATATAAAAAAAAATCTTTTTCTTAACAAAATGGTATTTTCTCTTTAACACTGTAAGTAAGGTACAACAATAGAATGTTCCGCAATTTTATATAAACAAAGGCCGTAATTTTTTCTGTCCCCGAGGAACATAAGTTTCTTAATACTCACTTTTAAACAGACTCTTAAAGGCCCCATGGGAATGCTTTCTACTTTTAATCGAGGGGTATTTAGGGTTTTATATAGTTGCTTTAACATATATATACGGGAGATGTTTACAGTGTGTATAATACTGTAAACATCTCAATCAAACATTGAAGCCTATCGTTGCCCACGCTTGTGCCCCACAAGCGTGCGACTGTAAACACGGTTGTTTTAGGTTAGATTCCCACAAGAGTTGTGAAACGCGGAGTTGAATTCTGTCTTTTAACAAGTAGAACCTCAAATTCGGCGAAAAGTAAGGAACAAAACTGAGTGTCTTAACAGCAGGTTTGCTAGTTCTCTCTACGTACCCTGTCTTCCGCGGGTACAGCGTGAAGCTGAAAAAATAAATGTTTTGTATATTTATAAGAATTAGTCGCAGGTCACAGCGCAGAGGCAGTGTGTGACAGTAAATTCAGCAGGCTGTGCATTAGATTTCCAATCGAGGAAATTTAGTTTTTCATATATTTTCTGTTGTTCTGGTAACAATACAAAGCGCGGCGTAGAATTCCATCATTCAACATACAATGCTTCAAATCTTCAAATCATCCACATTGCAAAGTAGACAGAGGGAACTAAAGTTCCC
This sequence comes from Eueides tales michaeli, assembly GCA_018249855.1. Classification (NCBI taxonomy): domain Eukaryota; kingdom Metazoa; phylum Arthropoda; class Insecta; order Lepidoptera; family Nymphalidae; genus Eueides; species Eueides tales. The sequence continues at coordinate 746 of DWMZ01005383.1, read as the reverse complement.
TCTGTCTACTCTGCAATATGGATACAACGTGAAGTTCAAAAACAAATAACAATTCTTGCCGTGTGATTCCGGCTTAGAATAGAATCACCCTGGTACTGATGGTGTCGTAAGAGGCGGCTAAAGTACGTGTCCCACACGTACTTTAACCGCGAGTCACGTTATCCCACACGTACTTTAGCCGCGAGTCACGTTATCAACAATGGCAACACGAATGGTCAGACTCGACCGGTTTATTACCACCCCCGGCATTTTAGACCGGCGTTAAATAGTGGCTTTGGCCACTGCGTTTCGCATTGGGTAATGCCGGGCCACGGTGCATATACACCTCATGGACCGGCAACGTATCTGTAGCTTCTCTGGTGCTACACGGGGCCGTGGGCGGCGGTGTTCACTTACCATCAGGTGACCCGTACGCTCCCTTGCGGTGTCTCACTATAAAAAAAAAGAAGGTCGTTGTGGTACAGTGGAACCGTAGTCAGGTGTAAAAGCAAAGGTTGTGAGTCCGATTCCCATTTGGCGAAAAGAATATATTGAATTTAAATTTATTTCCCAGCTCTACTAACTAAGGTAATGTCTCAAAAAATTGAATTAAGAAAAATGAAGAACGTATCCTACCACTAAAATTCCTTAACTTATATCCTCTGTATTCCAAGTACTGTTTTTATATTAGTAATTAATATGTTATACAAATCTCTAAATACACTAAAGTGTGTGTAGAACTAAGGTTCTAAGTAAATAAAAATAAA
>DWMZ01005382.1:0-10986 GCA_018249855.1 Eueides tales michaeli | reverse complement strand
AAAGACATTCGACTGTGACATTAACGTCGTTGCTCGCTTAATTGTTCCACTTGATTACTATGGAATTACATGACACTCGTGGTATATATATATATATATATATATATATATATATATATATATATATATATATATATATATATATATATATATATATATATATATATATATATAACTCAGTTCCAAGAGTAAAATGTAAGCTTTTCGTTTATACACATCAAAAATAAAATTTAATCTTTAGGAATATTTACACAACGCTAATTTAATTAGAACACATTTTATACACGTAAAAAAACCTGTGTGTGGCGAGCACAAGGTTGATGTGGTGTTACTATTTTTGCAAACAGATAGTAATTTATAAGTGTACGCCTCTGTGACGTATATTAAGGCTTTGTGTACGTCCAAAGTAGATAAGGCTTCTAGGGTTTAGTAGGACTTGCTGCACAGCAATTGAGCAGGAAATAAGAACTGGAGTGTCTTAACACTTGGTTCCTATTGCCTACTCTGCTATGTAAATGAAGCGTCAATCTGTTCTTACAATATTTTTTTAAACATAATAATAGGGAAGGATGTTTCTCAATATTAAGTTTCCAGATTTGTCTTCCCTACCATGCGCGAGATGCAGCTTGAAGTTGAAAAAAATAACAAAAAAAACAATGATCATGGAATAAGAATATATTAATTTTAAATTAAATCAGAAGCCCAAAAGCCATGTTGCATTACACTAAAAAGGGGAGAAGATAGTGTGAAACCATATACACATATAAAAATGCGCGTACTTTCGCGGGGTAGGCACATATTTATGTTATATACCAATATACTTATATGTGATTGTGTGTGTATAAGAAGAAGAAATACATACACATTTTATCTGTGAAAATACACATGTATACACTTTCACATAGTCTATTTCACATCCACACACGTCCACTGATGTGATCTCACTTCCATACGTAAAACCTTACGTCTTCATATAAGACCTCACGTCCTTACGCGAAAGCTCACATACACAAATATAATATAAACATCTGCCGACTTAAGTTTGTCAACAATTATAAGATCAGTAACCACTATCCTACAAATAAAAAATTATTGCGTAAGCATATTTGGTAAGCTTTATTCACTTTATATTGATTTTATTTTAATATTTATTATTGGTAAATCCGATTTGCATAAAACATAGCTATGACCGCCGTAAACAAGGCTTTCCATTTAAAAATCACACTTATATTGGACCTGTCTGTCTGTTGCACAAACGTTTTTTTTTAGGCAGAGGGAACCCGGGAACCTAGTGTTAAGACACCCCGTTCCACTTTCGTTCGCCACTTTCCGCCGAATTTGAGGCCGCGCTTTGCCTTATTACCAGAGCAAAGAAATTAAACATTAAATATTTAAATGGAAAATATTAAATATTTCATTTCCTCGACTGGGAGTCGAACCCAGAACCTGTCGGTTACTGCCACATGCTTATGCCGCTGCGCCACGACAGGCCCCTAGTATTGTGTAGTATCGTATCAGGTATTAGGTATCAGGTATTCCGTAGTATCGTATTTCTCTACAGTGTGACAACAAAATCATAATAAAATCAAAGAAGAAATATTATTTTTAAAGAAATTTTATTTATACTATTTTTTATAAAACTGCCTGTATTTCAATTTCCATTTTACATTTCGTTTATTTTTCTACAAATAAACATAATATGATGAAAGTGTACAATAAATATCACATAGGTCTACAGTTCTTTATAATTAATTATACTTCAGTGGAAATCTCCGTCTCATTGATCACTCCAAAAAGGCATAAAATACTAAAAATTCATATAATAATATTCTTTGGTATTTTAAATAAATTTCGGGAAATGGGAAGAGAATTATATGTGTGTTATATTCATTTATTATTCTTTAAGCAAATAATGTTTTTATTCTATATAAGCGTCCCAATTTTTGAGACGAACGTTACTTAATGATGAAACTGAGTTCTCATGAGACCGTAGTCTCTTAACACTTAATTCACCCAAGTTCCCTTTACCTACTAAGCTATGTGCAGGATACAGCGTGAAGCTGAAAAAAGTATACAAATGTGTAAAGGACCTTATTTACCAATATTCAAATTCTTGTATCACAACATGGTACTAAGAAGACATTCAGTATGGTGATAATGCCATATCAGCATACAGAATATCTTCTTACACAGAATGTCTTGTCTATAGCGATACACATTTATATTCAGGTACGAACCCTTATTCGTCTCATGATATAAATCATCCCTTTTATTTATCATTTCCGCAGGAACCATTGTTTTTTCATGTTTCCTTGAGATTTGTCTGTTTGCACTCTTTGTTGGTGTTTGCACTTGACAAGTTTTACTTTACGAGCTTGTTTCGTCATAAATGGTTTGTGTCAGCTTTTTGTAATACTTTTGCTTTGAGTATTTGGGATCAAAGAATTTTTGTACTGATATTGAATAATCTTTTATTAATATACGCAATGTACGATAGAATCACAGATGAGCTAAATGTTGAACAAAAATAAGAATAAGCAGTAAACTTAGGAACTTAAAAGTTAAGAAACTACGTTCCGTTTTCCACTTTCCCCCGAATTGGACGCATTGCGTGTTAGGTGGTGAAACTTGACGCCGCGTTTTGCCTTATTACCAAAGCAAAGCGATAAAATTACTTACTTAAACTGAAAATATTAAATATTTCTATTTTTTAGTGTTGTGATCGAACCCATAACGTTGGTCGTGCCTCTGCGCCACGACATGCCTCTAGAAATAAACTACATTATAATATCAAGGAAAAACAATTTAAAAAATTCTAATTTTTGTTTTACGTTTGTCTTTGGAATGAGTGTAATTTCTTTCCTTGATTTTATTTAGATATTGTTAACGAAGCTGGACAATAACAAAGAAGATAATGGCAGTCTTATAAGACTGTCGTTATCTTCTTCAAATTAAAGAGGGACGAGGAACAGAGCGATGGTTTTATGAACTATAAAATAAGATTGCTAGACCGTAGTGACATATATATCTGACAGTAAGTGCGACAGATTGTGGGTTCAATGTCCAATGAATTGAAGAATGAAATGAAGAAGTATGTGATAATTTATTTCCTCACCCTGAAAACCAGGCAAATTGCGGCGTTTAGTTCCGCCACTCAACACGTAATACCTCCAAAATTAAGCGGAATGTGAGGAACAAAAATGCTAATTTCCCATATAAGTTCCTCGTACAGTGTGAAGTAGAAAAAAAAATTGCACTGTTTCTACTGAAATATATATTATAAAAAGTAATCTTAGCAACATAAAATAGATAATTATAGTGAAAATATGATTCATGAACCAGTAGTGATCAAGATCAAGTAGACAAACTCCTTAGCTTTATAATATTAATATAAAAGTATACATAAATATTAAATTGCCGACGATTGTGCATTCAAATTTTACTTGAGGCTTAATTTTGAAAAGTATATTTTTTAAAGTAAATAGAAACCAAAATATTTTTTCACAAGTATAAGTGACTTTATTACTACTTTAATATTTTCAATTTAAATATTTAATATTTCATTTCTTTGCTCTGGTAATAAAGCAAAAGCGCGGCGTTGAGTTCCGCCACTCAACACGCAATACCTCAAATGGTCCAAGAGCTAGTGGACCATCCGAGTAACGGTATGCCTGTAAAGCTAGAAATTCTTATAGTGATGAGTCATATCATGCTAAGTAACCATCGCCTGGCAAACATCAGCCCTGCACGTCATCAACCACTATCTGTTTGAAAGTGTAAAAAAAAATAAAAAAAATCTTATCGCTGTAAGCTCGAAATTTTTATACGATTTTGAACATTATAAGTGAAGTTTAGAAAAAAATTGACAGCCGTGTGCGACGAGCACAAGTACCTGACAGGTGAACCGAAAGGTGAACCGAAAGGTGAACCGAAAGGTGAACCGAAATGTGTGTAACATATATGTCAGTTGAAATAAGCTTTTTCCTGTAAAGTTGAAATTTATATGTGCTTGTCTAGGCTATTTAAAGTAAGTATGTACAATGACAGGCGATTCTGACTAGCATATGTCCTTGACAGGTGAGGGGAAGTGCGAGATAAATTATTATGTAACAGTAGAAATGTAAGAGTAGAACATCTGTCATAAAGATACTTATGATGATGACAGTAATGATAACTTATCAGATGAAGATGAAGATTAATTTACAAACTTATGTACATAGATTTAATTAAAACTAATAAAATACATATATTTTACCCTTGATTTCTACTCTTACTTAGTAATTTATCTAGCCAGAATCGCCTGTCATTGTACATACTTTTGAATAGCCTAAACATGCATATATATGAATTTCACCTTTACAGGAAAAAGTTTATTTCAAGTGACATATATATTACATACCTTTTGGTTCACCTGTCAGGTACTTGTGCTCGTCGCACACGCCTGTCAATTTTTTTTCTAAGCTTCACTTCTAATGAAAAAAATCGTATAAAAGTTTCAAGCTTACAGCGACTAGCTTCTTTTTTTTACGTATATATTACACACTTTTCGGTTTACCTGTCAGGTACTGGTGCTCGTCGCACACACCTGTCCATTTTTTTCTAAACTTCAGTTCTAATGAACAAAATCGTATAAAAGTTTCAAGCTTACAGCGACGAAATAGGGGTTGATGACGTGCAGGGCTGATGTTTGCCAGGCGATGGTTACGGTACTTAGCATGCTATGACTCTTCACTATAAGAATTTCTAGCCTTACAGGCATACCGTTACTCGGATGGTCCACTAGCTCTCCTACTAAAGTTAGACGGAAAGTGGAGAACGGAAGTGGAACGGAGTGTCTTTACATTAGGTACCCAAGTTCCCTCTGCCTACACTGCCGGGATACAGCGTGAAGCTTTATAGATTTCCTTTTCTGGTGGCCTAGTTTACTAAAAACTTCAAATTCGGCGAAAAGCGGAAAAGAAAACCCGCACCTAAAGACTGAATCGTTTTTCCAAACGACTAGATCAACAACTTATTATTTAAGACATTCCATTCTCATTAAGGCATTTCCATTTGCCACATTCTACTTCATTTTTGAAGCATTGCTATGTTTTACTTTGTTACTACAATGAGAAAATGAAAAGATAAAATATGTACCTCATTTCCACGTGTCAGAATCGAACTAACAACTTATCGCGTTTACATTCGCACGCTTGTGCCATTTAACCACAATCGGTCAACCAATTCAAATAAGACAGGAATAAAAACTACCCAAAAATATATTCCAAGTAAAAAGCAATTCATAAAATCACATACATTTCACAAATTATACAATTTCAGATTGTAATTTAAAAAGTTGCAAAGACATTCGACTGTGACATTAACGTCGTTGCTCCTTTAATTGTTTCCACTTGATTACTATCGAATTACATTAATGATCATTCTGGCACGATGTATATTGTTATATACTCGTATGTTAGTAATCTTACTTGTGGTATGCGATAATTGAGGGTCGTCGTGATGCAGAGGCATGTGGGTCCAATCCCCACTCAACGAGGAAATGGAATATTTAATATTTTCAATCAAAATATTTAATGTTTTCATTTCTTAATGAAAAACTGACATTTTTATATTAAGCTTGAGAATATTATATATTTAGTTTCTTCTAGTGTGGATCGAACCCAAACTTGTCGTTTTAACTGTCGTTACACGCTTGTGCCACTGTGCCACAAATCAGGGCGTTAAGGTACGCCCTGATTTGTCTTCTCTACTAGAGAAGGAAGGGAATGAAAAAAGTCGTCATGAAGATTACTAGTAGTTCAATACCTAAATGGATCCGTATACACAATGGTATGTATACTAAATGTGTGTATGTTTGTGTATGTGGAGACAAGACACAGTAGTAATAACGGTAAATTGCTATCAAACACCGAAAGCAATTTGCCGCAGTCGCACGTCCCAGCCTCGTCGCTATTAGTGAACTGACCGGCTTTATTGAAATCTCTGTTCCATTTGATACAAGTTTCAAGATGTACCATGTTGTACTGCAGTTGTGGTAATATGAAATATCAGAGAGTGTTCGTGTATTGAAATTTGGAATTTGTGATTATGGTTGAATATGAATTTTGTTTTTATTATAAAGGAATTCGAGTGCCCATTAAATAAACTTAAATGAAAGTGCGCGAAACGGTTTTCTATTAAGGAAGCTATCCTCATAAAATTATATATTCTGTAGCCAAACCGATTAATACGTTTATAATATTTAACAGAATATGGATATATTTCAACTTTTCATTTAGCAGGATATGTATATATTTTAACTATATACTTATTATAACATACCATAAGAAATAATAGCGGGATAGGCATAAGAGACTAATGTTAAGACACTCCGTTTCCCATCCACCGCATAATTTTTTGAAATATTACATTTTAATAGATGGGATTCAACGCCGTTCTTTGTATTGTTACAAAACACCGAAAACACCTCATTTCCCTGAGTGAGGATCGAACTCACAACCATTATAGTAAGAAAATATACATGACTACCCTCCCAATTAATCTTTTAAAAGTTCCTATTGGCGAAATAAATGACAAATGCTACAATAATATTTGAAAAGCTTCTCATAAATATGTCACGTTCTCATATTATCCACATAAACAGCTTACGCGATATCTGTTCATAAATTGTACGGGAATAACCGAAAAGTCTATTTATTACTGAAACCTTCGCAATGAAATTATAAAATTGTAAATTTATCTTACTTTCTCTCGTCGCCAGAGCTGAATTATTATAATTTAAAAAGAAAATAGAGCTAAGTCATTCATAAGTGTTAATTTATGTTATTTGGTACGTTTATGCAAAGAGAGACTGTTCAAGTAATAAAATTTTCTATAAGAAATACTTTTTTTTAGAACAGAACATAGGTATTCGATAATATTGAGGTATGACATGTATTAATATCTTAATTAACTCTTAATGCAAAGCTTGAAAAAGGGTGTTATAAGTTAGTCTGTGGCAGCTTTGTCTGTGGCATCATAGCTTATGAATTAATCAACCAAATGAAGTGCGGTGATTTTTAATCGGAAGCTTTGTCCATTACGGTGGTTCTTAGCTATGTTTTAGTAAAATGCATAATATATTATAAGTAACTGGCTAGCTTTTTTGTTCGAAACTTTCCCAAAATTATTTTTGGGGAAGGTTTATTGTTAGGTATTGATATTTGATTATATGTATATACAGTTTTCAGCGATTTAACATAACAATGATTTAAATAGTAATTATTTTATTACTAATATTATTTAACTATTAAAATTATATTTTCAATTTTAATAAATTATTAATAAAATTATTAATGTTTTCAATATAAATATGTAATATTTTCATTTTTTCGCTCAGATAACATGGCGAAGCGCGGCGTTGAGTTCCGCCACTAAACACGCAATGACAATCAAATTCGGCGGAAAATCGGGAACGGAAGGGAGTATCTTAACACTAGGTTCTCAAATTCCCTCTGCTGCGTAAAGCTGAAAAAAAATATATGATTATTAATAGTCTTTGGCTTAATTTTAACCTAATTAAAGACTTTATATTCTGATTATTTTAGGCAACGGTTTAATATATTTATTTGCGGATTTATATATTTATTATACATTATTATATATTTATTTAAAAATTTAATATATTTATTTTGCGTTGTTTAAAAAAAGGTTTCCATACGTTTATTCATATCCAACCATATCCGAATATTCTTAATAAAAATATTATATTTAAAATTGATAATGCCGGAAGGAAGCTACGACCAATAACGGTTCAGAAAATTAACTAATTAACAAATATGTTTCACAGGTTCCGGTTAAAATATACAAATATTTTATTACGAAGGGGTTTGTTTCTGCGTTATTAAAAACCTGAACCAATCAGCCTTCTGACACGCTTTAATCTCGCGGCGTACATGTGAATAACATCGCTACTTTTATTTACTCTCATATTTGTGTTTCATAATTTATTTCCTTTTGATTTCCCATTCTTTTAGTTGTTGTTGTTGATTTTTGTTATATAACATATATAATAATTCGCTTAAATCAGAAGTATTTTCTGCGAAGTGGTAGGAAGCTAAAGTCATTCCTGTTCACAAGCAAGAATATGAAACCGTGGTCAAACACTACCGACCTTTATCTATACTGTCACACTTTGCTAAAATATTTGATGATGTTATCTGTCCTATTATTAATTCAATTTAAAGAATGATAAAAGGTAGATCAATTGTCTTAAATCTAGTTACTTTCACTGGTTGATAGGGTATTACAAATGGATGCAATTTATATTGATTTAAACAAAGCTTTTGATCGTGTGCCACACGATATCTTATTAAAAAAACTGGCCGCCTATGGTTTTAAAGACGTTATTTGGCTATAAAAGTGGCTATCATCACACTTAAAAGAACATTCTTTTTATGTTGTATTGAATGTATATAAATCAAGTAATCAAGTAATCTTATCGGGAGTACCACATGGTTCCCATTTGGGTCCTTTACTTTTTAATATTTTTTTAAAATGATGTTATAGTGTGCTTTCAAAATTCATATATATTTGAAGATAATCTGAAATTTATTAGAACCGTAGGAATATTAGAAAAATCAATGTTTTTACTTCAGGATGATATTGACCGTCTCCTTGAATGGTGCAATTATAATGTAGACATAAATAATAGTCTAGTAAGAAGCATTTTAGAATATGATAGTATAGTATGGCGACCACATTATGCAACACATATGTTAAGACTGGAGCGTCTTCAAAAGTGCTTTATGTGGAACTTACCATTTTCTGCAGGAAAGGTTAATAAATTAATTTTATATTTTTACTATTTTTAAAGTGTTATTCCACACTTAGGAAAGTTAGACGCACTTGGATGGATTCCAAGAGACGCAGGTTCAAATTATGCTTCGTTCGATTTTTTATACGTTTTTAAATTTAGTGTTTTTAAATGTAGTAATCAATTTCATATAAGTAAAGAATAAAATATTTTATAATAATGTCACTGGACAATCTTAGAATATTACTAGATGCTCGTTTTATTTATAAGATGTTTAACAACTATATTGACTCCTCAACTGGTAAGTAGCTTTAACTTTGGAATACCTCGTTGCTGTCCTAGATTAAAAATAACACCAGTATCCATTCCATTTTGTCGCACTGTACTCAGTTCAAATTCGACAATTCGACGTTTGAGTAAACTGTAGAACAATTATTTGTATGATTACTGATGTTTTCCATGATTAAATAGATTACATAATACTTTTTTTTAGCAATTATCAAGTAGACAACATTTTCTACCAACTAACGTGTTCACGTCATTTAACTCGAAAAATATCAATGTAAATTTTTAGTTTTAATTATTACTATTATATAATTGCATGCTGTGCTTACCTTCATATTGTTGTACAATTACATACATTTTTTCGGTGTTGATTTAGGTATAAGGTACTTCAATTTTGCTTTTTAAATAGCGTTTAATCTGTCCTTCGTTTTTGAAACTACGATACTAATGAAAATTTTATCAGATTAAATTATACTTATTTAGAAAACGTATAAACATTTTTTTACGTTGTCTAAATAAATATTATTTTTTCTTCTTGTGGATTAATATTTTAAAATCAGTAAAAAGCCAATTTATGATTACGGTAATCATTTACTATTTTATTTCCTCGAGTGGGATCAAACTCACAACTTGCTGTTTTTACGTTGTCATAATCTAATATGGACAGTCAAAGATAACATTACCTTTCACTGATCTAAATTATATGTCATAATTAAAATACCTAAAACATAACTAATATATAATTCTATACTTTATTTTACATCAAGACATGCAACCCCGTCTTTTTCTGGAAATAATAAAAAATATTTGTGTTGTAAAAATACGTTCAGCTTAATTCAACGGTTCTTCCTTATACAATTCAATTTCCTTCACTGGAGCGTGCAGATATATTTACATTTCAAATGGAACAAGATATATTTTGTGATGGAGAAAAAGAAACTTAATATTATAAGCACAGTGTATTATTAAATGTTAATATGTTGAAATCATAAAGAAACGGTTGGGATAAACGGTTTTTTTATGTTGATACTCTTGTGTTTCTTTGATAGAAGATGAAAGAAAAATCTTGTGTTTTCAATGATATTTTTTATAATTATTTTGTTCGTGGCGAACGTAGATACTCATGTACGTAAATAAATCTCTTCTAAAAAATCATAACAAAATAGTCTTGATCAATCTGTTTCTTCTCTATAAATAGTAAGGAAATTTCTAGGTAAAGCCAAGCCAAATCTAAAGTTCATTACAGCATATTTTTTTTGTTAATATGGTTAAATTGGCAGAACTCAATACCGTTACACGTTGCCTTGTTACTAGAGCGACGATATAACGATATTAAATTTCATATTAGCAACTATTATTTTAATTGAAAAATTATTTGGTATATTATTTCATTTACAAGAGTAAAATATAAACTGTTCATTAACATCAAAAAATAAATTTTAATTATCAAGAATATTTACGCAACGGAATTTTAATAAGAACACATTTTGTACACGAAAAAAATATTTGTGTGTCAACAACATACGATCTAGAAATTCTACCTCACAGTATAATTATTGAGTTAATTTAAGAAGAATGCAGACTCTGTTTTTTGTATTATCAAAAACACAACCTTCATTTTTTCTATCTCAACATACGATACGTGTAGATTATTACTTAATAATTAAGTAGGTATTTATTTATCACCATTTTTCGAGAACACTCCCCTTAAAGCCGCGCCCTGCATCAGTATATTGGGCCTGAGCTTTTCGAGCGACTGCCAGTACCGCGATCGCGATGAAAAGCAAGGCCAAGTTGGCCTCGAAGAAACTGGGGGTCATCAGCAGAGCGAGACAGTATTTCACGCCAAAACACCGTTTGGCCCTGTACAGGGCCCAGGTTCGGCCTCATATGGAATACTGTTCTCA
>DWMZ01005381.1:0-10987 GCA_018249855.1 Eueides tales michaeli | reverse complement strand
TTATTGATTTAAATATTTCCCAAAGTAATTATTATTAATGACTTTTACTATTTGATTTATTTTTGATATATTTATATATTAAACTGATATCGGAGTGATATTTTGTTTAATTACTATATCATAATTTGCGATGGTTAAAAGCTACATTTTTCTATTGAGGTCAGTGGTGACGCAGGTGCATATGTGTGCGACTGTGAACAGGATGAGTTGTGCATGCCATGGGCTCGTACCAAAGCTCGGTTTTGATTTCAACACGCAATGCCATTCAACACGCAATGCCTTAAGAATTCAGCGGAAATTGGGCAAAGGAAGTGTCTAAATAGGAACGGTATATCTTAACACTAGGCTTCTGAGTTCCTTCTGTCTCCCGTGCTGTGTGCAGGGTACAATGTGAACATAGAAAAAAGAGAAATATTACCTTATTTAAATATATCTGGCATAAAAAAGGCCAGTCAGGTAATATCGATGTCATAGTAGGGTCTTACATTCTAAAAATTTTGTTTTCTCTTCAGATATGGCAGAAAGAACACATTCATTCTAGCAGTGGTGGCTCTCGTCGCATTCGGATTTGGCATCCCATTCTCACCTGACTATATAACTTTTACAGTCCAAAGATTCTTCTTGGGAGTGGCCACAGCTGGAACTATGGTTATTTCTTTCGTAATTATCATGGAAATAATAGGGTCGAAGTATAGAGAAATTTGCGGATGCCTTTTCCAACTGCCTTTCATCGTGGCTCATATGTCTGTGCCCTTATTTGCGTATTTCTATAGAGATTGGAATAGCTATACGTTAGCTTTGGCGGTACCAGCTGTAATATATGTGCTGTACTTCTTTATACTAACTGAATCTCCGAGATGGTTGATCTCGATGGGCAAGCTGGATGAAGCTACGGAACTGGTGAAGAAAGCTGCGGCGATGTGAGTAGTGAAATATTAGTCAATAATTAGTAAAGCGCAATAATTTTTGGACAGTGAATTACAGCAATATAATTATATCTACTTACTACTTGCTTATAATTACTTTCAGGAACAACCTCCCGACTTCCAAAGTAGAAGAGACCATAACAATAATGTACGAAGAAATTCGATCAAAGTCCACAGAAACTAAACCAAACTACATTGATTTATTACACGCATCTTTACTTATTAAGACTTTATGTTCTTGCTATCTTTGGCTCATAACTGGACTGACGTATTATGGTTTCAATCAATATATTAGTCAAACGAGCCCCGATCCGTTTATTACTGTAGCTGTCGTCGGCGCTATACAAGTGAGTATATAACATTACAATTATATTGTCGATATGATGGTGGGGGGAATTTCATTTGACAGTGATGAGTAATAAAGTGAAGGGGTTCAAAGAAAAATGTAACGAATTGCTTTGATTTCTATGCAAGTAAGTTAAGGCTTGTCGCGCAGAGGCACAGGCAAGCATGTGAGGAAATGAAATATTTATTACTTTTTGGTGAATAGCAAAGCTCAGTGTTGCGTTCTGTTACTCAATACGCAATGCCTCAAATTAGACGGAAACAAAACTGGAAGGAGTGTTTTATCACATTCAAATAAATTTCGTTAATTTACTCTAATGAGTAATAAATACTCTATTTTTCTATCGTCTTTATATAATCTGTCTCATTTCTTTCCAGATACCCGCTAATCTCCTTTCAATATGGATCTTACGACACTTTGGCCGTAAAATTGCCGTCATATCCTTCTTTACAATAGGAGGTATATGCGTTTTAATCCTAGGCGTCGTACCAGATATATTCTGGCTCACTTTAACCTTAGGTAGTATAGGAGTCAGTTGTGCCACTATAGTAGGCGCATGTATTTACATATATTCATCAGAAATCTTCCCAACTGTGGTGAGAAATATGGGCGTTGGAGCATGTTCTACGTCTATGAGACTGGGGTCTATGATGGCCCCGTTCATAGCTAACTTATCTGTAACAGTGCCTTGGCTTCCCACAGTTATTTTTGGTCTAGCTCCTATATCAGCAGCTTTGATTTGTTTGTTACTTCCAGAGACCAAGGGCACTGCTTTACCTGATAGTCTTAAAGAGACTGAAGGCAGTTAGTTTTAAGTTGAGAGTGTATTTTTTTTTTTAGCTTCACGCTGTGTCCCGTACAAAGCAAGGTAGCAAGGTAGACAGAGGGAACTCGGGAACCTAGTGTCAAGACACTCCGCTCCACTCCTCCACTTCCGTTCCCCACTTTCCGCCGAATTTGAGGCATTACGTGTTGAGTGGCGGAACTCAACGCCGCGCTTTTGCCTTATTACCAGAGCGAAGAAATGAAATATTAAATATTTTAATTGAAAATATTAAATATTTCATTTCCTCGACTGGGGATCGAACCCAGAACCTGTCGGTTACAGTCACACGCTTGTGCCGCTGCGCCACGACAGGCCTTAAGGTAGAAAAGTTAAATTATACATTATAAAGTGTACTTGTTATTTGATTGATAAGTATATTAGTTACTTCTATAAATTAGTTATTGAGTCTCGTGGCGCTGGGGTACAAGTGTGTAAGTGTAATTGTGACAGCTTTTAAGCTCGATCGTCACTTGAGGAAATGAAATGCTTATTATTATCAATTTTTCAACCACCGAACACATAATTCCTGAAAAATTTGGTGAAAAGTTATGAACGGGAGTGTCTTAATGGGTTTACAGGTTACTTCTGCCTATCCTGGTACATGCGGGAAATAGTGGGAATTTAAAAAAAATACATCGTATTACTCAGTCCTCGAATCTTTCCATATTTTAAAAAGTTATTTGCATTTCCCCGATCTGACAAAGTGCGGCATTGAATTCTACCTTTTAACACTAAACGTACCTAAAATAGGCGAAACGCGCCTAAAATATACGTGGTGCGTCTAAAATAGGCGATATGTGCCTAAAATAGGCTAAAAATGAAGATCGAGTTTCTGGATATTAGTTTGCTACATGCTCAAACTTCAAAGTCGATAATATGTTTAATAATTAATGAGAGGAACATTTTGTAAATAAATGAGGTATTTCTTTGATTTATTTCATTTTATTGTTAAAGTAAATTAAGTTGGTAGTATGTATAATGTTTTTGTAAATACTCTATTTATACTTATAATAGATTCCTTATTTCTAAAGTCAGTGCAGCCAACAAATAAATAATATTAAGATAGTTAAAATAAAATATTAAATCAATAAAATAAAAAAAATATTTATGTCAGCTCTGATTTAAAAAATAACAGAATTTAATAATAAAGATTTACTTCAGACTTGATTCATATTTTTTTTGTACACTGTACCTAAAGGGGAAGCTTTCTATTTACATGCCAATGTGCTTAAAAGGTTTGTAAAATAGCTGTAAACACTTTAATTATTTAATATTTGTACTGAAATTTGGTCCGAATTATTCTCGTGTATATGTATATATGTATATATATATATATATATATATATATATATATATATATATATATATATATATATATATATATATATATATATATATATATATATATATGTATATATCATGTAAACAATGGCTGATGCGTACACTAATTGTAGTGTCACAAGTCACAATATGAAATTTGAGACACTTGTGGTTATAAAGTGACACTCGATGTATACACTGAATGTATAGTGTATTTTGTCGAAGATGTCGATGTCGAAGAAGAATTGTATAAATTTCTTTGTATAATAAATAAATTAAATTTATGTTTAGTTTTAAATTAATGTATATTTAAAATATATCCTTCATCACTTTTTTTAATATTTTTTATATGTAAAATAAAATAACCATAATGTCACATTCATTTTATTTCTACATAAAACATTTATTATACAAATCTCGTACTGTCAATTACTAATTATGATTATTTATATTAATTAAACTTAATTATCACATACATATATCACAATTTAGTTCTTATTTTTTGTTTTCCACTGCGGTTCAAAACGTGTATTGTTTTAATAATTCTTGAATTAAAGTATTTTGAGGGCTGTCGTGGCGCAAGGGCAAAAGTGAGTGACATTTAATATTTTCATTTCTTTGCTCTGGTAACAAGGCAAAGCACGGTGTTGAATTCCGCTCAACACGAAACAGTAAGAGGAGAACCAAATGAAGTGTCTTAACACTAGTACCCTCTAGCCTCTGGTTTAGCCTGCTATGTGCAGGATACAGTGTGAAAAAAATTAAGCTATACTCATTTTTTTCTTAACTTACCTTTTTCGTGGACCATACAAGTAGTGTTCCTCTTGACCCCCTTTCTCTAAACTTACGTGTAACAAATTTTGTTAAATCTTAGAGAAACTTTACTTATTATATAGATATTACTAACGTAACTAGACTATTAAAAAATAAATTTTAAAAGGACTTATACATACAATTGTTTGACCAAAATATAGTAATTTTAGCCGTGTGATTCCGGTTTAGAGTAGGATCACCCTGGTACTGATGGTGTCGTAAGAGGCGACTAAAGTACGTGTGGAAGAGTCACGTTGTCAGCAATGGCAACACGCATGGGCAGACTCGACCGGATTTTTACCACCCCCGGCGTTTAAAACCGGCGTTAAATAGTTTGGCCACTGCGTTTCACATTGTGTAATGCCGGGCCCCGGTACCCATCCACCTTATAGACCGGCAACGCTCCTGTAGGTGTTACACGGGGCCGTGGGCGGCGGTGAAAAAAACAATACACATAAGGAATGTTTATATTTCAAATTACAATTTTCTACGTCGATTAAGGGAAATCAAGGCCATAAATTATACAATAGAATGTACAGGGTGATCTGTATGTCTGTCTGTAATATTGTTTTACGACGACTCGGCAATATAAAATGGCCAAAACGTGCAGGTGACGTTTCATATATTTCAACTTCAATTGCACTTAAAAACGCAAAATCTGTATACCACGTACAAAGGAATATGCACCGAGATCTATTTATTGTGGAGCAACATATACTTCATAGAAATTTTATTTATTACCTAGTTAAAGTATGTAATGGTATAATATTCATTTTTTTTATGGAATTTACAAGGCAAACGAGTGTGCAGGTCACCTAATGGTGAGTGATCACCGTCGCCCACGGCCCCGTGTAACACCAGGGGAGCTACAGGTGCGTTGCTGGTCTTTTGGGTGGAGGTAAACGCACTTTTTGTAGGTACCCATGTCGTAACGTAATGTGGATGGTATTTCATATTATTTCATACATTGCTTGCACCTCCAAGATTCGAAGAAGTTGAGGTATTATGCATATACGCAATTATATGGCAATGGAGTTAGGTAAGTATACTCTATGTTCGTAAATATGATTTTTAACATAATTATTTTAGCCTTTAACTTGAAATAACATTTATATTTTTACTACATAATTTAATAACTGGTGTTTTAGAACAAAGTAGATGTTTATAATATTTAGTTATTCCAACTAAAATTATTACCGACATTTTCCGTATTAGTTGTTTCATTGTCTTTTTTTTGGTTTACAAAACAAAAAATTAGAACTTCCTTCTCAAATTTAAGAGATTCATTTTTCTAGAGACAGCTGGCCTCTGAATCGTAATATACATATTAATCATATAATTATATAGAAGCTCATATTTCCATTATCGAAAATTAAAATACTTTCCAGTGTCTCAAAAAAAAAAAACAATACGTAAAACTAATCACTTTGTTTCTTTAACTTCATCAATACTATCAGGCAACGCGGTACCTTTCGTCTCAGGCAACAAAATACACACCAAACCAGCACCAATAGGGGCTACACCAAAAATTATCGTAGGCAGCCACGGTAGCGTTACCGCCATATTAGCAACAAACGGAGCAACCATTGAGCCCATCCTCATAGACATAGAACAAGCACCCATGCCCATATTGCGCACCACCGTTGGAAATAATTCAGAAGTGTATATATAATTGCATGTAGCTACTATAGACACACAGCTAACTCCTAAGCAGCCTAGCGATAGAGTTATCCAAAACTGTTCTGGGACTAGACCAAGTGTTAACACACATAGGCCACCTATAGTGAAAAATGTTATGACTGTCACTTTACGCCCAAAATGCTGGAGAAGCCATATGGAGATGAGGATTGAGGGTACCTGAAATATATATAAAACATTTGTTTTTAATAAATTTACGAATTTGAAATGAAATTAATGAATTATTACAATATTAAACTATAATTGTATTACAGTAGCTTGTAGCTTAAATATTTTTTTATCAATGTCGTTTGGAATTGTTCTGTTCTATCTGAGATTCTGAATTTGATACTCATTTTACAAAGTCTTTATATTTTAAAAAAATATACTATTTAATATTAGCCCTGTAGCATTAAAAATAACATTAATTAAATATCAAAGCTATACATATTTCTATATCAGGACAAGATTATCTTTATATAATAATTCTGAGAAGAGCCGGCAAAAAATTCAACAGTTGCTCTTTTCAATGTCAATGGTACAATTAAATTATAATATAAGCTGGATTTCATTCAATAGATATTCATTCTAAGCATTATCATCCTTCATCCTTCCTTCTTCATGAAACATTAAATATTTAAATTGAAAATATTAAATATCCTTAATGAAATATTTTATATTTTCAATTTAAACGCAAAGCGCGGCGTTGAGTGCCGTCACTCAACACGCAATGCCTCAAATTCAGTGGAAAGTAGGGAACGGAAGTGGCACGGAGTGTCTTAACACTAGGTTCCCGTGTCCCCTCTGCCTATCCTGCCTTGTGACAGCGTGAAGCATTTTCATCCGTCTTATAAAAAATTGAGTACTAATACCAGCCTAGCCTGGCGCAGCGGCACTAGATTGAGACTGTAAGCGCGACAGGTTATAGGTTTGATCCTCATTCTGGGGAATGGCCTGTTTAATATTAAAATAATGATTTATTCGTTTCTTTGCTCTGGTAACAAGGCAATGCACAGTTTTAAGCTCCACTCACAACGAAATTCCTTAAATTCAGTTGTAGACAGTAAGCGGAGTGTCTTTGCACTAACAACTCAATTTCATCTATTCGGTAGAAAGTAGTGATCGGAATGCCTCAACAATAGTGTCCCAACTTCCCTCTGCCTATCCTACCATGTGCGGTGTACAGTTTGAAGAAAATAATAGCAAACCTGTATAATAGCCACTGCAGCGACAGTAATGAAGGGGTCTGAACTAGTCTGGCTTATATACTGATTGAAACCATAGAACGTCAACCCAGTGATCAACCAGAGCACACAAGAGCATACAGTCTTTAGGAGTAACGTCCCTTGGAAGAGATGAGAGTAATTCGGCTTGGATTTAGAGGACTGAGATTGTATGTCTTCGCACATTTGTTTTAGCGTTTCCTCTATTTTTGATGTTGGGAGACCATTCCTGAAATATAATCGTTTTTGAATGTCATTAAATAGTTATAGAAAATACATATTTATCATATTATATTAGGTTGTCGGTAAAAATGGAGTCAAAAATGGTGGGAATCTTCCAGCGGTTTCCAATCTAAAACAATATAAATAATATAAAATTGCATTATTATACACGAAAATATTTAACTGAAATATTTAAAATATTTAACGAAGGCCTGTCGTGACAGGTTATGGATTCGATCTCCACTTGAGGAAATAGAATATTTCATATTTGTCGTATTAAATATTTACTATTTATATATCTTCGCTCTAGTGACAAGTGGAAACGGCGCGTTGTGTTCCGACACTCACCGCTATCCCTCAAATTCGGCGGATGGAACGGAGTGTCTTAACACTTTAGTTTCCTCTGCTTACCCTGCCTTGTGCGAGATACAGTGTATATTTAACTACATAACTAATACGTACATTTTTGCTGCTTTTTCAATCAATTTAGTCGCATCATCCACTTTACCAGTGGTGATCAACCATCTCGGAGATTCAGTTAACACAAAAAAGTATCCCAAGTATATCAAAGGCGGAATCGCCAATGCTAAACTATACTCATTCCAATTTCTAAAGAAGTATGCAAACAATGGTATTGTCATATGGCCAATAGTGAACGGAATTTGAAAGAGACAGCCGCAAATTTCTCTATAGTTTGGTCCAATTGCTTCCATCACCATAACGAATGACACGACCATGGTGCCAGCCGTCGCCAACCCTAAGAAAAACCTTAGGACTGTAAACGTGATGTAGTCTCGTGCGAATGAAACGGCAAATCCAAAAATGATTAAAGTTGATATTGATACTAGAAATGTATTTTTTCTGCCGTATCTGAAATTAATTGAAGATATGCTATTAATTATTGGAAAGATGGAGAGTTATTAAGATGGAAGCTGGCGCCAAATTTGGGGGGCGCAGATTTCTGGGGCCTCGGCCAATAATAATAAATATATATTACTTTATACGTT
The DNA here is from genome assembly GCA_018249855.1 of Eueides tales michaeli. Lineage (NCBI taxonomy): Eukaryota > Metazoa > Arthropoda > Insecta > Lepidoptera > Nymphalidae > Eueides > Eueides tales. The sequence continues at coordinate 2,627 of DWMZ01005381.1, read as the reverse complement.
TTTTTTATTCGCCTCCCATATCTGAACATAAACTACGGTTACATTGGTTTAGCAAAAAATAAATACTCGATATTGATATCCTAAAGTGGACGCCTAAATATTTTTGCCCGGGGTGTCAGTAGCTCTAACGCCGCTGTTGTGGGGAACGAAACTAAGTTACACTAGGTTCCCAAGTTCCTTCTGCTTACCCTACCCTCAAAATAATTTATCTTCAAGAACTTGTATTATTTCAAATATATTTCTATTGTGATCTAATAAGAAGAAGAGCGGCGTACGTTTATTTTGTCTACACGGTATTATACAGGATACGATCTAAATACAAGATAAGCATCCTCACAAATGTAATTTCTCACAAAAAATATATTAAAAGAAAAATCCGTGCAAAGTCATGTTTATTGCGAAGCAGTAATCTTTTATGTATATTTTTTATATAGAATTTACCAACCATATTCTAAAATAGCGAAGTCCGAATTGAAATTTAATATATTAGATTCAAAGAGACTGGTTATCTAGTATTTATTTATTGAAATTTGCATTCAACCTATCGCGAGTTGGATGCAAAACTTAGTCCTATGCCTTTTCAATTTTTTTTAGCTTCACGCTGTATCCCATACAAGGCAGGGTAGGCAGAGGGAACCCGGAAGCCTAGTTTTAAGACACTCCGTTCCACTTCCGTTCCTCACTTTCCGCCGAACTTGAGTTATTGCGTGTTGAGTGGCGGAACTCAACGCCGCGCTTTGCTTTATTACCAGAGCGAAGAAATGAAACATTATATATTTATAATTGAAAATATTAAGTGTTTTATTTCCTCGACTGGGGATCGAACCCAGAACCTGTCGGTTACAGTCACACACTTGTGCCACGACAGGCCTTGTAAATTATTTCAAAGAGTTTTCTTGTTATTCTCCTTTTTAAATCAATTTGAAGAAATATATAATTTTTATTAACCTTTATCAATTGATAACCAGAAACTAAAGTAAACACCTTCCTGGGGCTTAATACTAGTAGAAAATGACAGATTTCAGTTATTATAGTATGTTTACATAACGAAACTCTATTTCATATATTATCTACTAGCTGTTACCCGTGACTTCGTCCGCGTTCACTGCTTTGGTCATAGTGACTTACACATAAAATATAGATATATACTGTCGCGGACTTTTATTTAGAACTATTTAGATAAATAATCCTACAGTAATTATCTTTGTGTAACTTCAACGATAAAAAAAGTTTTTTTAAAATCGGTGTTCCCATCTTCGAGTAATCTGGGGAACATACGTGTACGAACCTCCTCCTTTTTTGCCTCCTTTTTAATAAAATGAGATGATAGTCAGATACAGATCTCTCAATTGCGTTATTATGCGGTGAAAAAACCGCATCTGTGCCTTTCAAATTTAAGGGTTGCCCTCGATTTCTCCAGGATCCCATCATCAGATCCTGATCTCCTTACCATTTGACTAATTGTGAAATATACCCTCACGAACAAAAACGAATTTTGAAAATCGGTCCACTCATCTTCGAATAATCGGGGAACATACATAAAAGAACCTCCTTTTTTATGTCGGATAAAAATCCCTATAAATTTCAACTTATTATGTTATTCTGATATTACTGCAAAGTTTCATGAAAATCCGTTTAGTAGTTTTTGCGTGAAAGAGTAACAAATATACACACATCCGTACAATCTTTCGCATTTATAATATTCGTAAGAAGTAAGATTTCATGTATTATTATTTAATTTGAAGGGAAATAACAAAAGTTGCAACGTACAATTTACAATTGTTAAAGTTTTTATACATATTGGACCTATTTTTTGTTCTATTTATTTGATGTTACGTCGTAATTTAAGATTTTCATTGATAAATATTTATATAAGTCACGATTTTGCAACTATGTTCATAATATTAAATATATAGCGTATTTCTAACATATTTAAAGTGATATTCTACACCTAAGAAAGTAAAAAGTTAGTAAGTACTTGTCTAAAAAGTATTAATATATTACGAATTCAATCATGGCTCTTATACTTTTCTTCTACAAGAGATGAGAAATCTTTCAAGTTCCAATGGTGTCGCAGAGGCACAAGCATGTAAATGCTATAGTGGATACGCACAATGGCTCAAGAATTCCGGTGGAGAGTGGAGAATGGAGGTGTGTTAATGGGAACGGAGTGTCTTAACATTAGGTTCCCAGGTTTCATCTGCCTACCATGCTATGTGCGGGATACAGTCCTATAATAGCTATTAGTTATAAAATATTTATTAAAATTTACCTGTCAGACAAGAATCCAAACAAAATACTGCCCAACAGTATTCCGAATTGCAGAACCATTTGTGTGAAGCTTGCGAGCCAGCTCCTGCTGCACACGAGGTCCCACTCCGATACAATAGTGTTGCCGAATGGGGACGTGTCGTACTCATACTCCACGCAGTCCCCATAACATGTCATATTGTCCCCAATCGCAGTAGAATTTTCGAAGGTTTTACACCAAAAAGTTAAGCTTGGGGTCAAAAATATAATTGTCATTTGTACCCATCCTGAGGATAGTTTCACTAGGGAGATTGTGAGCAGAAGTATACATTGCCACTTTCCGAAATGTCCGATTAAGTTGGCTAACCCGTCCTCCT
>DWMZ01005380.1:0-10987 GCA_018249855.1 Eueides tales michaeli | reverse complement strand
TATTTATTATTGATTATTCTTTAATTAGAAATAAACTTGTAAGAATGTTACTGAGCGTATTTTCCTATCTTTTGAGGAAAACCATCTTGTAAACATTCGATTACTCTAGGCTTAATTTGGGTTCCTGCTAAGCTATATTTTTTAACATTTGCTTATTTCGCTAGGCACTTCTTTTTAGCTCTATTGTTGACCACACGCGGGGACCGATATGCATCTCTTCTAGGGGATCTTTACATATACGACCGCTTCCACGCATCTACCTACCATAGATTCTGCACATTTGCACTATTTCGTCGTTTGCACCCTACTCTCCTGCAACGAATAGAACCAGATAAAGCATACTTCTCTGTATTCTTTTCACTGCTGGCTACTGCAACCGGTAGACGGATATATACTTTGATTTTATGATATTCTTCATTATGAAGTTTTCTATCCCATTTTCGTTTAAGAAAATGTTGACCTCCAATATTCCTATTATACTTGTACATTTTTAGAACATGGATACGCAGACTTTAGTCTGACTTTAGTCTTAAAAATGTTCTAAAAAAATCTTATTACCAAACCGCAGAAAATAACATATTATTTTCTTGGAAAATATTTATTTTCAATCATTAATTTCCTCGAGTGGGAATAGAACCCACAACCTGTCTTATGTACAGTCACACGCTTGTGCCCCTGCGCCACGTCACAGGCCTCAACGACATTTTCGTTTTTGGTATCCATTTTATTGTTATCTTCTTTATGGGTGTACAATAATAAATTATTCTAACCAATGTTATTTAATAGATACTTTAACTGTTTACTTTACAGATCTATAATATATAAAATGAAAAAAGACAACGATGAAATTTCTCATTATTTATAGTAACATGTAATTATATTTGTGATTACTTAAAATATTTTACTATCACGTTGCATTTTCACTTCAACTGCAGCTCAAATTTCTCTATGGTAAATGCAAAATTGACAGCGTATGCAAACGATGCGAGAGAGTCGAATGTTAAGCTGGAATATCCTCTATAGTATTTGATTTCCAGATTCTAATCGGGAAGATTTCCAGATTCGAATCGGGCCATTGTTATTGCATGGTTTTCCAGATTCTCATAATGAAAATGTTCGTTTTGCACCTTAATTACGTTGTAAAGTATAATGTTATGCCCAGTATCTTCAACAATACACCGAAATAAATTATTATTAATAAATTTGTTTTTTTGAGATATACCTATGTATAGATTTTTAATATATTCAAATATATCGCTCATTTCTTTAAATATATATATATATATATATATATATATATATATATATATATATATATATATATATATATATATATATATATATATATATATATATATATATATATATATATATATATATATTTATATATATATATATACATATATGTGTATGTTATGTAGTTAAAATTAATCCTTTGTCTGTATGAGATTGCTTGAATCAAATTTGGTTATTTGTGTGCAATAAAGTATAAGTAAATGAAATAAATAAAAAATAAATAAAGTTTATTATTTTATATCCCATCAGAAAAATAAATGTCAAATGCGAGCCAAGTTCAATATTGAAAGATATGTAGTTTCTTATATCACTAACAAGAGGTCAAGAAATATCATGAGTCAAATCATGATATTTCTTTAAAAAAATGGGTAGTGTTGCTGTGACTGGTTGCTGGAGAAATTGGGGCCATTACTCTTTCGTATGTCTATATTTGCATGCATCTCTGCGTTTCCTCTATAAAAAAATATTAAAAATTAGTAATTCCTTTTTAAGAAGTAAAAAAAAAGTGTGAGGCAATTTCTTCTAAAATACCACAACATTAATTTATGCAAACATATTGGTATCGAAAGACCCATTTTATGTCTTAGTAGTATAAGATTTAATATAAAAATATTACGTAATACTCAATTCTTATATAGTATAATCTGTGAGTTATTGTAATAGAACCGCTAGAATTTGAATTCCTTGCATTATGCAGCCACTGTATAGCCATAGCAGTCAGTTTCTGCATCTAAACGTGTCTGGACTAAAGAGCGTTAGACTTAATGGAAGGATTATCCGGAATAGAGTCATTTATTCCAACGGCCTTGTTAATTTATGAAAATATATTTTTCTTATTATTATTATTATTTGTTTTTTTTTTGTTATTAAGGTGAAACTTTAAACGTTGCTATTGCGGATGGTTTTGGTTGAGAATATATTTTTTCTTCTACAAATGTTTGATATGAAGGTACCATACCTTGCGACTGAAATTTGATAACTAAAAATAGCGACCTGTAGTCGCTATTTTTAGTTATTAAATTTCAATTTAGTTATTAATTTTCAATTTCAATAGAGGCCTGTGTTGGCGCGTGTCACTGTGCATGACATGTTGTGGGTAACAAGCCAAAGCGTGGCATTGAGCTCCGCACCTCAATTTCAGCGGAATGTGGGAAACGGAACGGAGTGTATTGACACTAGATTCCCAAATTCTTTCCAATAGTTAAAACCTCAAAAAAAGGCAAAAATGGTTGTTTTGTCTTAAAAGAAGAAATAAAGAGTGTAGAATAATTATTTTAGTCGTACACATTTTATTGACAAGATGGCATAGAGATTTGTTGCATCAACAGGACATTGTATGGTGGTGGCGAATCTCAACAACGCTGGTTTTGTTCTTAGGCCAGGTAAAAAATCCGTTCCGTCCGTTCGCGACTTTCTGTCGAATTATATATAATGTTATAAAGTAGTAAGTTACATTCATACATCTTTATTAAAAGATATAGGAAAATTACCTACTAAAGTAATTTTGTAAGAAGAAAATTTCAGACCTATATGCTTGAGCCTTGTGTATCCATCCATCAAACCCATCGTCCCTTAGGACGCAAGGTTTATAGGTCGGGTCATAGACGAAGGCGTTGACCTGAACTTTGTATCTATCTGTGAAGGGTATCAGTATGCTTCAATCCAAGTTAAGTTTGAGCAATACATTTATTACACTAAGTGTGTTGTAGTCGTAAGAATATTTGCTAGTAATTACCAATAATTAATATATTTTTTATGTTAGAAACTTGATTATACGAATTATTAAATATGTTTGTAGTTAAGGAATTTGTGTTCTCAAATTATGTTTTAATTATAGTAAAACTAAAACACTTCGCTAGTCTAGTTAAAATTAGGACAGTTTATTTAAGAAATTAAAAAAGTTTCTTAATAGACATTTGATTACGACACTGTGGGTTCGGGTTCAACTTGAAGATTTAATTATTTTTATTTCCTCATTCCTGGCTCTTGCTCACGGTCAGTTTAAATCTAAAAAAAAAAATAAAAAATGAAAATTGAAGTTTGTATGGCAATATGTTTCTTCATATTACTTTAAAATATAGTCAATTCCTTTATCGATGAATAGAGTAGGATGCAACTCATGAATAGAATAAAGAACAACCGAATTAAAAAATATATAGCTTGATTATAATCATGTTCAAAGAACAAATAATGAAATAACTATTTTTGTAATCATTATAATAAATATAAAATAACTTAAAAAATGTTAGAAGAGTATCCAATTTAAATATAGTCAAATTCAAACTTTGCACAGACGGGTTCTAGACAGTTTTAGTTTTAAGTGTCTTCAGAAGAGACACAAATACTGATGAGTACATTTTAAGTAAAATTTACTTAAAAAAAACGATTAATACATATAAATGTGAATTTATATTGTAATAATTTAATTCGTTTTATAAGTGTGCAATTTTTAATTAATGTTTTCTAATGGAGTTATGCGTAAAATAACTATAGAACATTATATTTACTACTAGCTGTTACCCGCGACTTCGTCCGCGTTCACTATTTTGGTCATAGTGACATACACATAAAAGATAGATATATGCTGTCGCGGACTTTTATTTAGAACTATTTAAGATAAATAATCCTACAGTAATTATCTTTGTGTAACTCCAACGATTAAAAAAAGGTATTTTTAAAATCGATTTTCCCATCTTCGAGTCATCTGAGGAACATACGTATTAAGAACCTCCTCCTTTTTTGCAGTCGGTTATTAAAATGAGATGATAGTCAGAAACAGATTTCCCAATTGCGTTATTACACGAAAAAACCGCATCAGTGCCTTTCAAACTTGAGGGTTGCCCTCGATTTGTCCAGGATTCCATCATCAGATCCTGATCTCCTTACCATGGGACCAATTGTGAAATATACTCTCTCGAACAAAAGAAGAATTTTGAACATCGATCCACTCATCTTCGAGTAATCGGGGAACATACATAAAAGAACCTCCTTTTTTATGTCGGTTAAAAATCCCTACAAATTTTAACTTATTATGTTATTCTGATATCGAAGCTATACTACTGCAAAGCTTCATGAAAATCCGTTCTGTAGTTTTTGCGTGAAAGAGTAACAAACATACACACATCCGTACAAACTTTCGCATTTATAATATTAGTAAGATATTCATGTTCATATCAATTCTATACAGAAAGTCAAAATTGTGTAATAGTTGCTCAGGTTATATGAGTTTCCAAAAACATTATAATAACAAAAACGTGTCTATATATTTTTTTAAAATAGACTGCGTCAAATGTTTAAAAATAAATTAAATATGTATTAACAAGTTTAGTTCAAAAGACTATGCGCTAGTGGTAATTTTGTCCAAGTAATTTATGATTTTTTTTTACATTCAAGTTAACTGATTCAGCGATTCAAAACGGATTTTAGAATACTTGGTCTTAAGGAAATGACTTAAATGGCTGAACAGTTTAACGAATTATACCTACTTTTCAAAAATCATATTATATATTATTATATAAGTTTAGTTGCTTGGCTGCTTATTATTTTGTAACAAAAACCTAATTCTTTAACCATCGTGAAACATGCAATGCATGTAAATCTTGCTACATTGTAATAACATGGTGTTTTCGAAACGCTCCGTGTGTAAGAAAGTTAGAGACAAAACTATATAAGCTTATAGGTGTACCTATCCAATTTACCTTAATACTGCTTGCTGTTTAACTTGGATATTCTGGGTCTGTCTTGACAGCTCCAAGTTCCCCACTCAGGAGTATGGGCTCGACGCTTGTACGATGGATTCATAGAATGCTAAATAAAATCTTATATTCTGACGATGAGCATCTGATGATGTAATAAGATATTGTCTAATGTTAATAATAAGTTAGTTCATTATCTACAAGAGTAGATGGCTATAATTCGGCTACACGTTTGGAAATTTACAAAAAAACGCGATACAAATATTGCTAATATTTAATATTAATATCTTAATTATTTAAATTATACTTTTATGAATGAATTAGCAAGGTTATAAAATTCACTATTTATTTTTTATTCTCAAACTTAAATACCCACCAAGAAATACAGGAAAATAAAAATACAATAGTAATTACATACATACCTAGAAAAAAGCAAAAACATTTTAAGTATATGTAAAACAGCCGAGAGGTTGCGTATTTAAGCTCACCCTGTGACCTTTGCGTCATGGTGGAATCTTTAATCCTTGTTGGAATGCGGGCTTATCCAGGAATGAATATTAATACGAGATGACACGAGTGTGGGTATAAATTGTATGTGGAGACCATTTTCATGTTCAACTTTATTAATTTTTTACTAGATGCAAGTTTCTAGTCTTTTTTGATGAACATTATTTGCTTTTTTCTTTTTCTTTTTAGTTTCATGCTCTATCCCGCACATGACAGGGTAGGCAGAGGGCACTTGGAAATCTAGTGTTAAGACACTCCGTTTCCCACTTTCGGCCGAATTTCAGGCATTGCGTATTGAGTGGCGGAACTCAACGTCGTGCTTTGCCTAAACAGAATAAACTAAGCCTTATTTAATTTGAAAATATTACATATTTAATATTCTCGTATATATCACGTAAAATTTGTATTTTATATATTTTTAGTTAGCTTCACGCTGTATCCCACACGAGGGGATGTGCAGATGCAGGGTGGGCAGAGGGAACCTGGGAACCAAGTGTTAAAACACCAGAGCGAAGAAATGAAACATTAAATATTTAAATTGAAAATATTAAATGTTTCATCTCCTCGACTGGGAATCGAATTCAGAACCCATCGGTTACAGTCACACGTTTGTGCCGCTGCGCCACGACAGGCCTCAATGGTATATTATATATAGGTATTTTATATGATATATAATAATTGTTACTATCATTATTTTCATAAGTTTTGTAAATATTTTTATACGTTTTCTAAAGAAAAAGAAATCTTTCCTTAATAGGATTGACACTTTAAAAGTAGTAAAAATATTTTCATAAATGTATTGTAATTTTAGGTACTAATGTGGTTGTCGATTAATGCATAATTCTTCTTCTTCTTCTTATTGTATATTGAATATGATTAAATTATTTGCTTACGATGTTTTTTTATGTTATAAAACAAAATTGATATAATAGAAGTAATAACTTAGTATAACTTAGTATGTATGTTTTGCCGACTCCTTCTCGACCACCACCGCCACACAGAAGGATGCGTCGACGTCTCACTGCCAGCCATGACCTTGACTACGGCCGGCAGGGAAAGGTCGTCCCTAATTAGACGTCCAGGCTGGGCACACCTCCTGCATGTGCTGGGCCGTCTCGTCGAGGCAGTTGTCACAGTGGGGAAACGGGCATCAGGCTCTCTCCAAGAGATCCGACACAGGTAATTCCCGAAGCAACAATACCCCATGAGCAAATTCGTAGTGTGGAAGGTTGGGTCGCCTTTTGCCCACGCTTCCCGCATCCAAAACAGTCTCCACTCTTATCTTTGGCACTACTGCAATTTGTTGCAACATGTCTCACCTCGTGACATCGCTGATTTTTTTCGCACCTTCTTTTCTTTCGTTTGCTTTGTGACAGAAATGTCTTTCTTCTTTTTATTTCTATTGGTGACTTTCGACGTTCCACCCTTTATTTGTATTGACCGGAGCAGGTGGTAGAGGCCACGGCTCGGGAGATTGTGCCGCTTGTGCCTCGGTGCTCTTCTGTCACTTATCCTTACCTTTCTAAAGTTTTTATCCTTTCGTGAGGGCTGGGTTGGAGGGGGTATGAGTGTCCTCTGTCAAGTTTACCACTGAAGTTGTGGCCACATATACTGGTGTCCGACTCGCCGCAAGTGGCGGACGTAGGCTCTTCGCTGGTAGAAGTCTGTTTTTTACAGCTGCAAGGCGAGCGCTGGCCATGGTACTAACCTGGACCATCATGCTCCATCTCAGCTCGTCAGGGACCTCCAATGGGTTTTCTGGTTTCTTTTGGATTTGCGGGGCACTAAACTCAGTTAAACAGTTGCGTTCAATGTCAGCTCGTAAAAGACTGATCTCTCTCTGCATCTTTATATAACTTGCTATTACAGATTTGTCATATCCTCTATGACTGTGCCCTGAGCAAAAATATCTACAGCTATCGCTATGTATTTCACCAACTTCTTAAGTACTTTCATAGAGGTGCCCTTTAGATTGCCAGATTTGCTGGCGACCTTTTGAACCAGGCTATCAATGACTTGACCCTTCAGGTTTTCGGCACCGGTCAGTCCAGTTCCCCTTCTCTTCCTTGCACTTCCTCTCCCCACACCTCGGGCACAACTACCTCTCCTCTCCCCCTTTCACAGGACCCTCCTTAACTCCGCCCATCTTGGGCACAACTAACTCTCTACCTTTCACAGGCCCTTCATTAACTCCGCCCATCTCAGGCTAGATTCTCCAGACTTGTCGATACTCTCCTGTGGTAAATAACAATTCCTAATTTCCGACATGCTGATGTTTGCAGATTCAAAGCTTTGGCTTTTCTGTCGGGGTGTGCTCCTCTAGGCCGTGTCCATAACGATGGACTATGCTTTGCTGGTTTTGGTCCACGCCGAGAATAACTTCCGGTCCACTCGTCCGCAAGTGCGAGTGGTTGCCACCTGGGGACGTGCCCAGTAGGAGGATCAACAACTTCCTTGGGATTGTGCGCTTACCTAACCTAACCTAAGCCGACCTAATGCCGTGTTTTGACTTATAACCAGATACTAAACTACGCCACGACGGGCCTGTACTCATATACGTGGTTACACATACATTCTTTATTATATTATAGATTTAATTTTAAAAGAGAAAATTGTACGACTTTATTTCTCCATATATGTGAAACAATATATTATATTTTATTCAAAAACATACCTTTGAACCAGGGATAAAAGAACTCGCATATGCTGGTGTTATTTTCTTAGCTGGATCTGTTTCAATCGATTCGCTAACTATTTCAGTATTCACAAAGGCCTAAAAGATATCCAACTAGCCGTAAAGAGGTTGACTGTCCACTAAAATTTTTATCTTTTCTGTTTGTAAGTACATAACCACATGTACATAACCTTATATAGTTTATATAAGACTACTGGCCTGTCTGTGGTCTTGCCTGCTCCATTTATAAAAAACAAACTCTAAATCTTGAGGTATAGTTTTCTATAGTGGAAACTGCATTCAAATTAGTTAATCCATTTCTGAGTTCAACGAACGCATAGAGAAACAGACAAAAATTTAAAAAGCAATATTTTTATACCATTCGCTTTATTATGAAATACCTATAGCAGTATAGTGTTTTGACTTTATTATGTAATTAATCAATCATATAATATTAACATTTTACATATAATTAACTTTTATGCTAAATTACATCGAATATATTTACGTGCACTATTAATATGTTTTGCTTGGTACTAATAGTTAGATTGAGCTTTGTGTATCTTAACAACTTTACCTGTTTTAACACGTAAAAATATTTCGCATATTTATATTTCGTCACTCAAAACTCTGCTAGTTTTGTGATTAGCGTTTTATAATAATTAGTATTCAGTATTTCAGTAGTTCTTCAGTATTTTTAAACTGAAATATGTTCTAAAATATCATTGTTTTATATGCTGGTATTATTTATAGGGCGATTTAATTGGAAAAGATATAATAAAAAATTGTTTCAAATTTTTTTATTTTTTTTTTAATTTGTGCATCATATAGATAGTTATTCTTGGTTGTTCTTAGGCAATACATTGTAGCGGACTTTCCTTAGAAATTTTAAAGATGGACAGCTCTGGTAATAAAGCAAAGCGCGTCGTTGAGTTCCGCCACTCAACACGCAATGCCTCAAATTCGGTGGAGAGTGGGTAACGGAAGAGAAACGGAGTGTCTTAACACTAGGTTTTCGGGTTTCCGGAGTGTCTTAACACTAGGTTCCTGGGCCTCTGTCTACTCTGTCTTGTGCGGGATAAAGCGTGAAGCCATGAAAAAAAAAGAAAAAAAAAACAGTATAACCTGGTTTTTGTGTGGCTATAACGGCTAAGGCGACGCACTCACTAAAATTCTCGATTTCACAGGTATTTTTTTAATTTTTGTAAAATTATAGTATAGAATAAAGCCTCCCTCAGTAAATGGCATATACAATTCAAACAAGTAGTTTCTGAGATTAGAGGTTTCAACAAAATAAACAATCTGTTCACTTTTATAATTTAAATATATAGGTACTCATAGTTCATATAGCAAGTCAGTCAGGATTTAGTCATACTGTTTGCATAATTTTATATAAAATTATTATCAGTGCAGCTGCACCACAGTTTATCTAGAAAGGTACTTTAGAAAAGGATAAGAATCGTATCTTTAAGTGAGAATAATAGTAGTAACACTTTTGCTATTTAAGTCAAATGCATATTAACCGTAATAAGAACAGAAAAGTGTATGTAAAATGGATAAATGTGCTAACATCTTTTGGTAAAGTCAACAGTAGACATCAATACGTAGGCTCTGTCCTGTACTGTTTTTTGATTATCACATTACGAACATGTCAGTTAAGCTCTAATCATATCAAGTTGTGTAGATAATATGTGAGAGCGGTTGTACGGTAAAAAAAAGAGAATGTTATACAACAGGAGAATAAAAAAAACCATTTAAAATCCTTCCTCTCCTATAGAATAACATTCTTGTCCTTAATGTTAATTAAAAAAATGTTACTACAATTCGCACTAGAGCTGATTTAATAGTTGTACAATTATGCTCATTCGCGTATATCTAACGTCTCAGCTTTTAATATGTTACATACCAACATTTATATATAAATAGAAATACCAGCCCTATCGCCGGCTGCAAGCCTAGGTTCGAACCCCGCAGGGGGCGCCCTTGCCGCCGCCGACATCCTCTCAAGCAGCCACGTAGTGCTTGCTATCTTCAGGGACAGAGTACCCTCTTCCCTCCCCACCCGGTGCCGCTGTGAAAGCCAGTAGGGCTAACAGCAAATCGTCATGTTCGAAAAAAAAACCGAAATTAACTGTAATCGTAAAATGTGTACGTGCCCTTGTTCCTTGTGTGATCCAATTATATTAAAATAGACAATTTAAATATAATTTTATTTTAATTTACAATTTTTGGTTTTCCGTAACTCTAATAAAAAGTATCACTTGACTGTTCGTTTGTCAAGACAATTTATTTAGAGGTAAAATCTAGGTAGTATTTACGTTTGCAATCGCGTGGATTTTAGAAAAAAAATCAACGGAATCAGCATCAGCGGCGAATATCATACAAAATGCATGCAGCATTTTGTATGATATTCGCCTCGTAATCGAAACCTATATAGATCTTCTCGTGGACCAAACATTTGGCATAAAGAAGTCACATTAAAGGAAAAAATAGAAATTTATCTTTATGATTATTACACATAGAAACTATACTACTATACTACTATATGACTTATGTCAAATTAAATACTATTAATGTGCACTTATATTATTCGTTTAGAAGATCAATTTTTTCACATGAATAACATCTATTGCATTAGTTTTCTATAATCGAAATTACTTACGTTAAAACTATTAATATGGACATATGAGATACAAATTAGCAGCTTTAAGTAAAGAGCATATTTTACAAAGCAGAGCTAATAAATGTTATTAGTCGTTCTAAATTGGTTCTAAAGGTCAACAGCAAATATACATAAATTCAATATTCTTAAGCG
>DWMZ01005379.1:0-10987 GCA_018249855.1 Eueides tales michaeli | reverse complement strand
AGAATGTTATCAAAATATAATGTTAATTTTAATATACGTAGCACCATCTATGTGTTAATGGGGTGAAACTTATGTTTAGCGACTTTGTCTATGTGTATAGCCTATGAATAAAGTAGTCTGTTCAAAAACGGTCAACCGATGACTTTTATTAGTGTAAAATAAAAATTAAAAACCGTTTTATTTTATTAAAACTAGATTAACAATAAAATTAATATTAATAATTGAAAGCTTAAGCTTATTTTTATATTATAGCAACAAAAAAATCAACATATATGTACTATTTTGATGGGTAAGCTATATTACTGAAACATTTTATCTAATTTCGTTCAGTAGTTATTGTGTGAATGTCGAACAAACATCCTTTCTCACTAACCTGATCACTGTCTGTACATAGAAGATATATTAAAAAAATATTTCGTTATGTTAATGCGATAGGGCCCAAACTAGTGATTAGTTTGACGCTAATCTTAGAAACGGCTTACCAGTTTTAAATACAATTTTCTCTATTATATTTTGGTAGCCTTCCTACAACATTTAGTGTCTCTTTTATTTCGGCGCGAGCCGCGGGCGGGTTGTTAGCTTATAATACATAATTTAAGTAGTAATATTGTCAAATCCACTCATATATAAATAACAGCTTCAACAAGACTATATAATTGAATTGGAATCTATCGTTAGGGCAGAACTTAATTTTTCATTAAGTAATAAACTGGGTGAGGTTTTACTTCGAATTTCCTAAGTTACTCAGAAATAACTACTTTAAGCAAATATGCGCCTTATATACATACATAAAGGATCAAAATTGCAAATCAAAATTCGATTCAAATTTAGGCAAAGTGGAATAATTTGAAGGGTTAACTTTATTAATAGATTTGTCGTGTATTTTGTCGCTATTATTGTGTTACACGAGTTGTGTAATATGTTATATACAATTAAAAATTATTTATTATATCTGTGAGAAAAATGTCATTGTACATATATGTCACTTCAATGTTATTAGTGATATTAGTTTTAGTATATGTAAACAATATTTTTATACTCGCACATACCTTTTAACTTCACGTTTTATCTCAAACATACTAGGAACCTGGGAACCTAGGGTTAACATCCTTACCGGACACCACTCTCTGCCGAATTTTGGAAGCATTGTCTGAGCGGCGAGACTCTACGCCCCGGTTTTCTGTGAGGGAGAATCGAACCCACATCATGTAAACAGTAGCAAACTTATGCCGGACTCAGCTTCGGTATTTATAGATATTGTAAGAATAAATCTTTATATTAATAAAATATTGCATACAGATAGTGATGAAGAATGAGGTATGCTGAGACCGTGATGCTTGTCGCTTCGTTCTCTCTGGCTACCACGCTAGGCATACAACAGGAAGCTAAAAATACATTGTATTTTATTATTGAAACACTCTGTACACACAACGGCTGTGACTTCAATTCTCACTCGAGGTAATAAAATGATTTCCTCGCCTTTTAATTATCAACACCAAAGTGATATCCGCCACAATTCCTCCGCAATTGGGCGAAAAATAGGCAATGAAAGCTTTTTAATGGAAATTAAGTGTTTTAATCCTACACTCCCAGGTTCCCTCTGCCTATCTTGATATGTGCGGGATACAGCGTGAAGCTACGTTAATATACTGTATATTCTTATTATACTTTGACTCTTTTCTTAGAAATATATTTCCAGTTTCACGCGGTAATATTGCGATAGCTGTAATGGATCTGGGTCGGGCGTGATTGATTGGTATCATCGTTGATAGGCTTCTGCAATCTACAGTAACTATATCAAGAATCAGAGTAATCAGATTTCATGAAAACAAAGGAAAATTATTGTATTCCATAACGATTCATTTCTTCGAAATGAGGTCAGGTTATGCAAAGTAAAAATGAATTTTGCCATTTCATACTTAACTTTACCTGTGGATTTTCTTCGATTGTCGAATAGAAAATTAAATATTTTTACAGCACATAGCTGTGGCCTCAGGTACAGTTGGTTACATTTTTCGATTAACGTCAACGATATAACCTATACTGCACAGCCTCGATAATAGAGTTATCCTTCACAAAAGATTCTTTCAATTCAAACCAACAATTAGTTCATAACGTGTACAAACAAACTGTTTTGCATAATAATATTAATAGAAATTGTCATGTATCACAGTAGACAGAGAGAATCTCTCACCATTTTCCACCCGGACTCGATACATTGCGTGTTCGTTGAGGCACTCAATACTGGACTTTGATAATTATATATTTATCATTAACGCATGAATTTGTAAAATACTATTTGTGTTTGGTCCCCATAAGCCTAACGCCTTTTTTCTTTTTTTTAGCTTCACGCTGTAACCCGCACGACGCAGGGTAGGCAGAGGGAACCCGGAAATCTAGTGTTAAGACACTCCATTCCACTTCCGTTCCCCACTTTCCGCCGAATTTGAGGCATTGCGTGTTGAGTGGCGGAACTCAACGTCGCGCTTTGCCTTATTACCAGAACGAAGAAGTGAATCATTAAATATTTAAATTGCAAATATTACATATTTCATTTCCTCGACTGGGGATCGAACTTAGTACCTGTCGGTTACACTCACATGCTTGTGCCGCTGCGCCACGATATGCATCAAGTGTAATACATTAGGTATTATTGTATTTAAATTCAATAACACTTCCCAGCTGTGGTGAGACAAAGCGCATCGTTAAGATCCGCTTCAAGCCGCTTCAGTACCACTTTACACCCTATCTTGAAATCAGGCACAAAAGCTGAGAAAATATTAAATTACTTTACACTTAAAAGATCGAATAAAAAAACATTTAACAATTGGTCAATAAAGATAACAATTAATATATTTTTTTAATAAAGTTGTAAAATATAATCACAAAGTGAAATTTTTAATATTTTCAAATGAAATATTTCATATTTTCATTTCTTCGCTCTGTTAACAAGGCAAAGCGCGATGTTGAGATCCGCCACTCAACACGCAATAACTCAAATTCGGCGGAAAGTGAGAATGGAACGTAGTGTCTTAAAACTAGGTTCCCAATGTCTTAAATCTTAATAATAAAACAAACTGCAGCTTAAAATACTGATTTTTATATTATCATAAACAAAATTGGCTATATACGTAGCACGTATTTTCATATAGTTAACCTTTTATTAAGAATCTTTTAAATATTTTTTAAGCTTTCATAATTTTAAAGCAAGTTATTTAAGTAGTTTCCAATAATAGACAAAGCTCCTTACGTCACTGCTGCCACATGGGAAACTTTGTAACTTGATTTGGTTAAAATCCAAATTAAGAACTTGAGTTCGAAATTTTAAAGCTGAACCCTGTTTAAATAACTTATTTTAAGTTGAACATTCAAGAAATTGTTATAATACTTAAAAATTCGTCTTATAGCTTTTCAGGGTTACTTAGGAAAAAAATTGAGCAAATAATAAGCCGTGCGATGTAAAGGATTATTAAATTATTATTACGTCAATATTTATTTTTCAGTTTCACGCTGTACCCCGCAAATGGCTAGATAGGCACAGGGAAGTTAAGAACTTAGTGTTAGTACTCTCCGTTCCGTTCCCCACTACCCGCCGAATTTGAGGTATTGTGCGTTAGTGTGATGTGTGTGTGTAGTGGAGTAATTCAACGCCTCGCTTTGAATTGTTTCCAGAGCGAAGAAATAAAAATATTAAATATTACATTTTGTCGAGTGGGGATCGAACCCACAATCTGTTTCTTTTATAGCAGCACGCTTGCTACACCACACCTACGTCAAGCTCTATTGGGTATAAGATATAGAGATAGATAGTTATCTACCTCTAGATAGATCAGATATAGTTATAATATTAAAATTTAATATTAATAAATTTTGTTGGCTTTCAAAGAAATAAAAAGATTGCTTTTTTTAACAGGCTTTATAATAAGCGAGTAAACTTTTCCAATTTTAAAGTTAAGAAAAATATTATATGAACATGGTAAGTCAGAACTTCCTTGTAAGTATGTCGTATATCATATGTATGTCGTAGCGCAATACGACATGGAGCCTGACTGTAACACGAGAATACTGGATTCAACGGAATGATGTATGTACATTTTTTCGCTATATTCGTTAACTAGTCAAATTATTTATTTGGCGTTAATCACCAGTCAGAAAAATTGTGGACAGTGGGAAGCGGAGTGTTTTGTGTCTTAATACTAAATCTAACCTGCTAAGTGCGAGATACAACATAGAGCTTTTAAAATTAATGCTATAAGACAAATGCAAATTATGCACTTTCCTGAAAGAAAATGTATAAAAATTCGAACGTAATGGAATTTGAACCAGTGTTCTTTGGAAACTGTTCAACCTCTTTAGCCACTAAACCATACGTTCTTATTAAGCCATTGCGAAATTCTTGTATTTTTAACTTCAAGTTTATGAAGTTTTGAAATGAAAATCTAATTAGCAACACACGCTTTGTTGAAAGTTCGTTCTCCCTAAAGGAGAACCTCCAGATACTTGTTCAGTATTAACAAAATACATAAAGTGCTTTGTCTCCGTCATAAAGTAATAATTAAGTACATTCCGAGAAATTTTGTGGTACGACTCGAAGTAATTATAATGTGTTATAATTTCTCAAAGTTGTTAAATTGAACTTTATATTTTAAGACTTTAATTATTTAAATGAGATTATGTGGAAGTAAAATTCTCTAATAAATATAGAAAAGTTTTTATGGTGCAGTGGTAACGTGTTATTGTTTAAACTATAGTTATGAGTTATATTCTCATCCATTATCAACTCAACAAACAAAATAAAAAACTTAAAAATTACGCCAGTCTCAAACAACATTTATAACTTTTAAGTTATATTATCACTTTTAAGAAAGAAAACCGAATCTACAAATTTTATCAAGAAAAATCACGTAGCAAGCTTTATAATGAACCTACCAATTAGATTTCAAAAGAAATTGAGCTAGCGAACGGAGAAGTTTGTTCTATCACCGTTTATTTACTCAGGTTTTTAAAAATCCAGTTAAAAGAAACAATAAGTATTATATAGAGGCCTGTCGTGGCGCAGCGGGACAAGCGTGTGACTGTAACCGACAGGTTTTGGGTTCGATCCCCAGTCGAATAAATTAATTATTTAATATTTTCAATTTAAATATTTATATGTTTCATTTCTTCGTTTTGGTAATAAGCTCGGCGTTGAGCTCCGCCACTCAACACTCATGGCCTCAAATTCGGCGGAAAGTGGGGAACGGAAGTGGAACGAGTGTCTTAACACTAGGTTCCTGGGTTCCCTCTGCCTACCCTACCTCGTGTGGGATACAGTGTGAAGCTAAAGAATAAAAAAAAGATAAGTATTATACGATCATAAATATTTACTTTCTTTGTATATAAATGAAATAGATTAAACCGGATTAATCGTGTATATTGTTTTTAAAGATTTTTGGAAAACCGACATTTGCGCACTCTATAGTAGTCCGTGGTAACGGGTAGATTAAGACAGCATTTGTCTGTCGGTTGATATACTTATTATATCAAACTACCGCCAACGGTTACTTAATTGCCTCGCGTACTGCCCTGATTATTTGCAGATTGACATTACTATATCTTGTCCTCTGGTGTGGTATGTTTGTTTGTGACTTTAAATTTGTTAAGAGTGTGACAGAAAGTTTCCATCCATTTTTTCTTTTGATATTAGGATATTTTGAAATTTCAATAGCATCACGGATCCTTCTTAGGATATACCTGTTCTCCCTAGAAAGGATGTGGAGTTTATTAAACCTGATGTAGTTGTTGGATGTCACTTCTGAAGTCAGCAACTGAGAATTCCGTGTATCTATCTAAGTATGGAATAACACTTTAAAAATAGTAAAAATATTTAATAAATAGCATTCTCTCTTGCCAAACGATAATTCTAACGAATTGTCTTTGGGTGGCGGAAATTTGTAAATCTCCCTACAGAGATGCTAACAACATAAAAAAAATAAGTTGTAGTTGATTCCAAGAGGCGCGGGTTCAAGTACTGCTTCGTTAAAATTTTTATACGTTTTTAAATTTAGAAGATACTCATAATTTTTAAGACAGTACCTATGCATTAAAAAGTAAAATTTCAGCTAAATGAACAAAAATTTTGTAGGATTTTTTAAATTGGCGTTACTGTTTTATTTATTAATATAATAGTGATACAGTAGATTAAAATTGCATTTAAATCTGGTTAGCCGTTTCTGAGATAAGAGCGTACAAAAGCAAACAGATACCAATTTTAAAAATCACTATTTTGGCTCTAATACATTAATAAAAGTCCCATATACGTTTTTTTAAATATATCTTCCATGTACATAAATTGATCTATTATAAGTATAGATCAATATTGTTCTTAAACCATAATAGCTGCCGCAATAAGATGGCGGATTAAGCAAATAAGAAGGCTTGATTTATAAAGTATGATTTACCAATAATTATGGAATTCTTGTGTTTTAAATATAATATCAAGATGCTATTCCACGATATGATTGCCTTAAAAATAACATTATTTTTCTTAATTTATGAAAAAAAATATAACTACAAAATATAAATATTTGTATTGCTAATTTTATTTATTTCATTAAAATCTAATTATACAGCATTTCTTAGCTATTAAAATTGTATTTTTTTATTTTATTACCGATTCAATGGAGAATTTAAATGATGTTGCTTTTATAACTTACATACTTGATATGAGCAAAGTCAAAGCTTTTGCTAGTCAATTAAAATGTTAATAGGTCAAAGAAAAAAAAATAAAAAACATCACACAAAATTTAAGGCAACCATTTTATTAATCAAATAACTAATTATGTACATATTTGGCAGTAACATTATCGTATATTAGAATTACAAGCAACATTTCTACATTAAACGAGACATTTGGCACTTCTGAATACTAAATAATCTTAAGTCTACATTATTACTGGCTTATTATATCGCGAATTCATAAGACCTATTTAGCACAGCTAAAATATATTTTGTCTTTGTCTATTCTTTTTTTTTTGCGAAAGCTTAAAGAATGAGTGACAAAATATTTTTTTGTTTCTTATTTAACTTATATCCTATTGAGAAGTACTTCCGTTGTATGTACCGTACGGAAATATTATTATACTAATTTGGTGCATCAATGACGTAATTTTACTTTACTGTAATAGTACAGTATTGCCATATTTAAGTAGATTTTTAGAAATAGTAATTAGGTCATTGTCACACCAAAAAAAATTTTTAATATTAGTTAACAAAAAATGTATATTACTATAATTATAAGTAATGGTTATGTAACAAGACGACAGAAGCTTGAAACTTGTGACAATTCTAATTTTTATATTTTTATAGAAAACTCAACTGAAAATTGTATTTTTTACCATTTATAAATATACAAAAAATACGATAGTATATAACATTTTAATATTAAAATTATAATTTGAGCAAAATATTCGAAAAATCGTAATAAAATTGGAATATTCAAAAAAAAATCCTTATTATAATCATAACATATACTATTTAAATGCAAACTTACAGAAAGCTGCCTAACAATAAATCTTACTATCAAACAAAATAATATCAATCATAAACAAGAAAAAAAAGCTCCCAGAATTGAGCTTTCTCCAGAACAAGACGCACAACTTTGGTTTATTCCACTTTCTTCTTAATCTCAAGTAATTTCAATGTATGGAGGCACCAGAACATTGCTGATATAACATAGAATATTTGTAGTATAGTTATGCTGGGACTTGTAGCGAGTGTCCGTGTAAGGAAGGCTAAAGCCGAACACCTTAAAACTTCAAGCAAAGGTGCATATTTTGAATTATCGAAAATCATTCCTATGATGGTAAGTGAAGCGATGACGTAAAACACGAAAATGATGACTGAAATCGGTGTCATGCCCTGAAAATAAAAAAAAATCGATTAATATACAATTTATTTTGTGGGTTGGGTGGTTGGTATATAGTTTTTTTCAGTTTCATGCTGTATCCCGCACATGCCAAGAAAAAAGGAAATCTATAGACTATCCGTACATATTAAGACACTACTTTTCCTCAATTTTGAGGCATTGCGTGTTGAGTGGACTCAGTATAGCGATTGGCCTCAAAAACTAGATAATATAAATATTTATACAACGTACTATTAACGTTGAAAAAAAATTGCTATGAGAACTTTTTCCATAGAATTTTAAAATTAATTATAACTTGGTCAATTAAAGCTTCACACCAAAATCGGAATAATGAGGAACTTTTAATGATACATTCGCATCGTGAGCTTTTTCAATTATTTCATGTGCTGAGTTTTCAATAATAACGAAGTAGTACGTTTTATATTCTTTTTGTCATTACTTGTGTACATATATACTATATATTATACATACAATAATATATTTTTAGCGGTCGTTGGTACTGTAAACTCAACAGTCGTGCCTTTGATTCTCACTATGGAATGAATTGATAAAATATCATTTCTCACTTTAACCCGAGAATCAATGATTGAGTGGCAGGATTCAACGCCACGCTTTGCCAAGAATATTATAAAATTGTAAAATCCAACTATCCTGACTATGGCAGGGTAGGCAGTGGGAACTTTAGAATATAGTGTTATGACACTCCCTTCTGTTCCTTCTTTGCCACTAAACTTGAGGCCTTGCGTATTGAGTGAAGGAATTCAACGACGCCTTGTTACCAGAGAAAGAAAACAAAATAACTAATTTTCTCGAGTGGGAATTAAACCCACCAGCTGAAGTGCTTATAGTTACACGCATATGCAAATGTCGTCACGACTGATCTCATTATCATTTATGAATAAAATATACGTAAAATATTAATTTATCACAGAAAGTATATTGTTGCTGTGGAAACGTAGAATTAAAATGAACACGAGGCCAAAACAAATATTTGGTATGCAAAACGATATTCTTAATTTTCTCAGTCCGAAACGGTTTGTGTAATTTTGTACTGTATAATGAATTTTTGTAGCTAAGAGCCTAGCCTTTTAATATAATTGCCTAAAAGAAAATTAGTGAAAATTGAAAATTATTTGTAAAGTTCCTTTTTTTTTATTGAACATATACTAAATTATAATTAAAATGTATTCTTCTTCTACACCTATACCGTGTAAGAGTATCCTGCATATGTCAGGGTAGGCAGAAGGAAATTTGGAACGTAATGTTAAGACACTCTGTTCCGTTCCTCATTTTCCGCTGAACTTGAGGCATTGAGTGGCGGAACTCGACGCCGAGTTTATCTTCACGCTGTATTCCGCATATGACAGGGTATGCAGAGGGAACTTGGAAGCTCAATGCTCTAAGCATTGACTTTCCAAGCACCCGGTTCACTTTAAAACACGTTCGTACCCCACTCTTTCCTAATTCTAGAAGCATTGCGTATTGAATGGCGAAACTCAACGCCGCGCTATGGTTCAGATATATCTAAAAATACTTCAGTTATCTGAATTCCTCAGTACAATAAAATACAATACTAGTAATAGTAAAATTAAGTACAATACTAGTAATAATAAATAATAATAACAATCAGCGGAAGTATCATTTACCATATATCTGGAGGCGAGCTCGAAGAAGCCGTACAATACTACCGCGTAATGCAACACCACGTACACGTTGCACCAAGTGGGAAGGAACACGTCGTACTTGTCACGATTCTCCACCTATAATTAAATGTGATTGATTTTATTAGTTAAATATGTGTTAGCATGTTTTTTTAATACACGTCCGAAATGTGTGGGTTCAGATCCTCTTTATATATATACATATATATCCAAGAAGTGAAATAATTGTTTGAAAAATCCTAGAAAAATAAGCAATAATATAAACAGAAGATTTATTTTTCAGCTTTTTTTATATAGCAGGATATGTAGAGGGAACGCTTCGAGTTTCAAATAACTCCATTTTACTCCATAATTTGAGACATTCATAAAATATGGAACGGCAGTGTCTAACTATGTGTGAAATACAGCGTAAAGCTAGAAAACTACATATAGTCGATACTAATACATATCTAGAATGTTTTAACAACTTAAGTAAATTATAATTTGTATAATGAGCTTTGTAAAAACTAGCACAAATGAGTGTCGTTAAGCAATTGATCTACTTATCGAACTTTGTACCGATCAAACTACCGCGGGTTATTGAGTGTTGTGTTACTATTCTCGGTTTTGAAAAAAAAAATTGTTCTCACACTCAGCTTCACGTTGCATCCTGCACATAACAGGTTGGGCTGAGAGAACTTAAACTAGTGTTAAGACACTCCATTCCGTTCCTCACATTCCACCGAAATTAGGGCATTGCGTGTTAAGTGACGGAGCTCAACGTCGCAAATGTATTTGCAATATAAGATTTAAGTCCATTAAGATTCATTGAGGCCTGACGTGGCGCAGCGGCACAAGCGTGTGACTGTAACTGACAGTTTGTGGGTTCGATCCCCATTCTAGGAAATGAAATATTTAATATTTTCAATTAAAATATTTAATGTTTCATTTCTTCGCTCTGGTAACAACGCAAAAGCGCGCCGTTGAGTTTTGCCACTCAACAGGCAGTGCCTCATATTCGGCGGAAAATCGGGAACGGAAATGGAACGGAGTGTCTTAACACTAGGTTTCCAAGTTCCCTCTGTCTACCCTGCTATGTGCGGTATACAGCGTGAACCTGAGTAGAGTAAATCATATACCACTGTATTAAATATTAAATCAATATAACTTACATCTACTTTCATATCTTCGTCTCCAAGCCTAGGCGTTCCTGGTTCCCAACTGGGTCCCCATACGATTGCCTTCACTTTGTCACTCAAAGTCTGGAGACGATGGAATTTTTCTATAACGTATCTCGTGTAGAATAACTGCAGGAGAAAAGACGATATAAGTATTATGATATTTTTTAGTTATTGTAAATTTCATGCATAAGATACATTTTAAAAGATATTTTTGTGTAATTTTTTTTTCTTAATATTCCTACCAAAATATTTTATAATTT